>JAKJJM010006657.1:0-14689 GCA_021901965.1 Pipa carvalhoi
ATATAGTTCTTTTCAGTGATTTAAAATTGTAAGCGAAACACACCAAAACTCATCGGGGGTTATTGACTAAAGTGAGAATTCAACTGTTGGACTGAATTCTCATCAATTCAGGTGGCTACACCCTCATTCTCTACTCCTTATTCACTAAACAGCGGACTCCCATAGTAAAGTTGCAACCGCGTCAGCATTCCCATAATGAAGTCGCGACCGCAACAGTATCCGTCTATTGGGTAGTGTATGACCATCATTAGCTGGTGAATTCACACCTTTACGCAACAATTTGGGCTTTAGTCAATTGCAATTGTACTGCTCCAAATTCACCTGTTTGACTTTGCCACATCAGACTGGCAAATTGGAGGGTTGATAGCAGGGCTTCAGTGTGGCGTAAGGTGTCTATTTCATCAAAAGAATTGCTAGCAAGTTGAATTCATTCCTTAGTCGATAAGGCACTATATGTGTCGCTGGAACACTACTCATACCAGAAATTTAAACTCGCTCTGCAGAACCATTTCTTGGTCTCCACAGCCTATGTGCTTCTCAATAATAAAGTCTGCTCACTAAATATTATGTTGTGAATAAAGGAATTATGGGTGAAAAGTGAGATTAAGGTCACTACTATTAGATAGTGTTACAATATAGCAATTGTAAAAAAATGATATATTGTTAAATATTTACATGCAGGTTGTACTTTTACATAGATTAGAGGATTAAAACATGATTTCTAATGTATTATTTATAGTACTTGGCCTGTTTTGCAATCATATGACTACCTGATAAGTAGGGCATAAGTATTGCTTATCTCACTACTTTTAACCAACATTACTATTGGTTTCTCTTGTTTTGGTAATATAATTCTAAGGAAAAAAGCCTGAAATGTGGCACATGCTAAACTGACGTAGGGAACTGTCTATCCTTCAATCTTTACACACTGAGGGGGTCATTCCAGTAGCTCCGAATTTTCTGTCCCGAATTCACTTACAGCGAACTCCCATTATAAAGTCGCAACCGCGACAATTCTTCCATTATAAAATCGCGACTGCGACAAAAAAAATTGTCGCATTCGCGACTTTATAATGGGAGTTCGCTATAAGTGAATTCGGGATGGAAAATTCAGACCTACCGGAATGACCCCCTGAGGGCAGTATATGCAGGTATAGTGCAATATGGCTGCTTCACCTATTTTTCCCTTACACCAGGAGTAGGCAACCCGCGGCTCTTCAGTCTCCTTGTTGTGGCTCCTTCGGCCTCGATTGACAAAACAAAAAAGAATAACGGATATCAACTTTATTTTTATTCATATATTATTTTATATTTGTTTTCTTCTTTTCTTCTGTTTGTTGTATTCTGTTGTAACAGGTTCAATTAAAAAAAAAAAAGATGAAAACTTTTAAAAGTTTATAATCTGTGTTATGTTTAGTGGCTCCAGACTATTTTTATTGTTATGGAATAGGGGGAAAAATGTTTTTTTTGATAGTAAAGGTTGCATACCTCTGCCTTACACCTACGCAGACACCTAGTAACTCTGCATTGTGGATAATCCTCCACAGTTTCCTTGCACTGCTCTGCAGATGAATAGTTTATAGACTGGAAAGTGATAAATAGACATCTGGATGTTTACTGTAAGAAAGCACGCACTAAAAAAAGACTTCTAATGGGAGGTGTAGATGTGCAGAAATATGAGACAGCTATGCACGACATGTCCTTGTCTTAACATGCAGGTCTATTTACCCTTTACATCTTTTATTAAAGCTAAAGTCACAAGCAGAGCATGTGATAATATAGAAACTATTAGGGTTGCTGTTTCAATTTGTGTTTTTTGTAAATACCATGGTGTGTGGGAAACCCAGACTAAAGCCCAGATTCAACTGAATATTCACTTTATTGCACTGTCCAGCTATCCAGAAACATGGCAATAAAACACAGTGTTTAAAGGAAGAACCCAGGAATTAATTAGTATAATATCCAATAGGGAACCATCACCCGTACATTATTATTGTTTGCACGTCACTTGTAAATAATTAGCCAGAAAATATGTACCATCCTAGTGGTGAAAGTAATCCTATACAAAGCAAATCTAGTAAGCTGTTCACATTAAGTTATTATGTTCAGAGATTTTCTGCTGCCCAAGGCAAAGGATACACCCATGTAAACCCAGTGTGCCAGCAAAGTTGTGCCATACAGGGTGCATGTGTAATAGGTGCTTGTGAGGGAATGCCTATATGCATATTTACTCCTGGTAAAATGGCTGCTGACAAAATGTAAAGCTTAGTGGCAGGCTGTTACTAGGTATTTTTTATGGTTGCAGAACACCACAAAGTGAGACACTATACTGTGCATTTCACAGCTTGTGTTTGTTGCCTGTGGCAAAATTCAAACTAAATACAAGTGAACAGCCAGCTGAAATCCCCATTCACTTACACTGAAGCACTGTCAGCAACAGTTCTGTCACAAAGCATGTGGACAAAACAGGAAGCGATCAAACACAGTGCTACAGCACTATATGAATGGGGCTCACTGCAGGCTGTTTACAGACAGATCTTTTGCATTTTGCCACAAAACAAAAAAGGCATGCTGGAAAAAAAGAATCCATTGTTTCCAATGGGATAAATCACACAGAACACTTTATTTTGTAACATAGACAATAATGAGCTGAATTAAAAACAGCTCAGCTACAAAATAACCAGTGTGGCCTCTGACTCACTTTATTACATAAATACAGGGGATTATTAATCAAAGTGAAAATTCGACTGTCGAAGTGATTTCTCATCACTACACTCCTAATTCTCTATTCCTTATTCATTAAAAAGAGAATTTCCATAGCAAATCCGCAACCGCATCAGTAGCCGTCTACTGTGTAGTGTGCGACTGTCGTTAGCTGGCGAAGTTGCCACATCGCAGAATACCCGAATATGGGGAAGTGGCGAATTCACAAAATCCAACAAAAATAGAGAAATGCACACACTGAAATAGTGGCATATTACCATACTTTTAATTCAGCACTGTGTAGATATCATGAAAACAAAAAACAACGTTTCGGGGGGCAGCAGCCTCCCTTCGTCAAAGAATTATCGCTTTAAAAGAAGCGAATTCACACCATTATGTGACAATTCAGACTTTAGTCAATAACTCCCACAGATTAGCTCTATAACATCATAGTCTGTCAGGCTTTGGAACTATCAACAAATCATTGTTTTCATCAGTTCAGCCAACTGAGATTGGCATAACCTCTATCAGGAATTCAGGGCCCGTCACCTCAGAGGTTGCTTCTGTCACGGTGCCTCCTCTGATGGCTCCGACAAACCAGAAGTTAACAGACAAAATTTAAAAAGGAGAAAATAATAGGATGAAAGCTGACTAGGATCACTCCTAAGGTGGGCATAGGCGGTGATGATTTTACCAGTTCACATGTGCCAGAGTCCTCACACCACAGTGTGGGTTCATAAAAGAGTTCACAGACACAGTGGATTTATGCAAAATGGAACTATAACTTTTACTCCAGATGTAAACTGCGATAGTAGTAATACACTTTTTGGGTATTGTCCAAATAACAGTATCAAAACATGTAAATTGATTTATCCACTATTATCAGGATTCTCTACTCTCAGCTCTGAGGGTATGTGTGGCAGATCACTGTGCCTGTCCTTTATTTTTATAGGACTTATTGTTTTACTGTAGGTGTTATACTCAGTGCCTACCTGGATCTGTAGCACTGGGCCTCTCTATCATGCATTATCTTTGCCAAAAATAGGGCGAAATTTATTAAAATAGAAAAAAAATCGCAGCCAATTTTTTTCGATTTTGCACAAATTGAAAAAATCGCAGACGATTTTTGATATCGCGATATCAAAACAAATCGGCTGATTTTTTTTAATTTTAATAAATTTCACCCATAGATTCTTGATCACAGAGCAGCTTCCTCTCTCCGATCTACAGCAGTCAGCAGTAATGAGAAATACTTAGGGCACCTTTGGGGGGGCGTGTCCATGATGGCCGACTGAGCACATGCTTTTCTAAAGCCTCTCTGCTTCCAGACCCCTAAAAGTCACCTATTTACCTACAATACTGCACCGACTGGAGCCCAAACAGCACCAACTAACACTCCTTCTGACAATGGGAAAAATGGGTCAGAGAGCTAGATCCGATGCAGCATGCAGACAGGAGAAACAGACCCACGTGCAGGAGGCCTGCCAAGACAGTGAGGGAGCTGAATCCCCGCCAGAATCTGCACCCCCGACTGACACTGACAACTAGTGTTCACATCTGTTTCCCAGCCACATGGATTATGACCTCACTCTCAACAGAACTTAACAATCCAGTAACCCTCAGACACATACTATCTTATATTAAACACATACTGATAATATTCACAAATATATGCAAAAGTCCCCATACCTGTAATGAATTACATATATTGTAGATAAATATGAAGTCCCAGCATCACAGTCTTATTGTGTCCGGTAGCCTATGGCATAACTAGAAGCCCATAGGCCCCAGAGTAAAATTTGGCCTTCTTGTCCTTTTACCAAGGCAAACCAATTATTACCATTTCCATAAAACCAATGTGCCCCATGCCAAGAATTCTGCAAACTTCAAGAACTAAAAAGGCAGGCTAATTTAGACCCCCACAGTATACTATAAACCATGGAATACTATGTGCTGCTGGAGGTACATGATTTTTCAACGCTTTCAGAATACGGGCCAATAAAAAGCAAGATACTGAAAATGTTATATAAATTGTTATTTGTTATGGAATCTTATACAGTAAAAATAACACAAAGGTGTGACCTGTGAAGAGGAATGTTTGCTAGGTATCACATGACCAGTGACTTGACACAAAGCTGCCTGGTACTAACACATATATCATAGCTCATATTTCTCCTAACAGAAGACCTCTGAATCTGAAAGTATTGATGCTGTAAAATGGAATGCTCAGATGAAATGTGTTCTAGGTTTAGCTGCCAGTGAGAAATAGCATAGAAATCCTAATAATTCAACTCTTGTAACAGTAAAGCCAAAGGCCAACTTTATATTTCAGTTCTACATAGTAAAGAAACCCAGAACCAGTTGGGTTAATTGATTGCTAAGTTATAAATTTGGTGATGTACACTGCTGGAACTCCCAATAGTGAATGTGCTATCTTACCACACCAACAGTGTTCTTCTGAAGTACAAGTTCTCATTTTAAATGCATTTTCAGCTGATAATTGACACCCTTTGATTCACAGGAAAACATATAAACAGGGTTGTAATGAAAGTTCTTATGTGAGATCTACCTATCTACTGTCACAGATGAGATCTGAGTTGCTATCTCTGTTAACGATAAATAGGTGCTGGGGAGAAAAGATCAGCTGATGACTCTATGATAGTACGGTACCAGTGTTTTTTGCTGCATCTTGAACATGGGTTCATGAATGATATGGTAGCAGAACTTTGCTACTGCGCTTGTAGTTTTCAGTGAAACACACAAGAACTGGAAGAAGAGAGGACTGCAGCAGAAGAGATTGGGATTGTAGAAGAGAGCAGGGGCAGTGCTGGAACCTAATAATGTGATTGGTGAGTGCTTCCCCTACCTAGTCACCCCTAGACATAACGAGCCTATAGTGCTTCTTTAAGGCTACAGCACAATGTTACAAGCGGGGTCTTGGTTCCCCATTTGCATATTCACGAGTGTACAAAGGTATTGTTCAAAGGTACAAGTGTACTTGTACAGAACATTTATATTCCTTTGTATACTCATTGTGAATTTACCAGGTAAGGAAGAGTGACCATGAGAGTCTGATTTTTCAGGTCTAATGTAAATTACATCATCAGTTTATTAAGTCATGCTTGGATTCTCCTTTACTGGTTTTTAATTTTGCTCATAAATCCTCATGTGTTGATGACTTCAACTTATAATGATACTAATTCATATAGCTGGGAACTTCTCACATAGGGTTTGCAATAAACTGCCCCATCCTGGTGTGTGAGGGTTTTTGAATGTGTATATATGCGTGTGTTAGTTTATGTATGTATCCTGCCTGTATATGAATATATGTGTATTAGTTTATGTATGTATCTGCCTTTCTGTATATATATACTGTATGTGTATTAATTTATGTATGTATCCTGCCTAACTGTGAATATATTTATAAGCGTCTGTATGTCTGTCTGTCTGCATGTTTTCTAGTGTCTTTAAGTGTGAATCTGACTGTGTATTAGGGCAAAATTTATTAAAATCGAAAATGCCATTTTCAATAGAAATATTTCAAAAATGGCATTTTCGATTTTGGAAATCCGAATTTTTATTCGGTATTCCGAATTTATTCAGAATTCTGAATACAAATTCGGAATTTCGAGTTTCCCTTTTCTTCTAGTAAATGTAACGAGCGGTGCTTCCATGCGAGCACCGCTCGTTACATTAGGCTGCTCAATACAGCACGTCACGTGATCACTATGTTTACCTTGTCATTTGAGTGTACAGTAACCTTACACTGAACCAGAGCCCTGCCATCAGTTCATTTTTGGATCTCCATTGGGGAAGCAGGGCACCAGCTGTGCTAATCTTGTGTAAGCGACCATATCTTAGCTCAAACTTCAGCAAGTACAGGGCTCTGCTTCCTTGAAAGTTTCCCCATGAAAGTTGATAGGAATTTATCATAGAGGTTATTTCAATAATATCCCACAAATTAGTATAAATTAGTTGATTTCCATTATTGGATACAACTAAATTCAAATGTAAAAATTTGACCGTACCCAAACAGAATACAAGTTAAATTAGTCATGGGCATCTAAAGGGAAAAACAACCTAGCAGAGGTCAAAAATATATATTGGAAAGGGAATACAATATTATAGTCAAAATTACACAAACAGACACTAATGCACACAAATCGAACACTAATATACAGACATTAAGGGCAAAATTTATTAAAATCGAAAATGCCATTTTCAATAGAAATATTTCGAAAATGGCATTTTCGATTTGGAAACTCAGAGACATTTATATTGCTCATGAAATAAGCCGTAATTTGGTACAATCCACTAATTAAATTGCTACTTTTTAACACAAAGCTGAAACAAGATAACATATTTAAAAATAAATGTATATTTAAATTGAAAAATCAAGCTTTATTTTGATTTCTATTGCCAGGCCTTATTCAGTTTTTATACAAATAAATGGCCTTTTATATAAATGACACCAATGAAATACATTCCCCTAAACTCTAAAAGAATCGAATCGAATCATTGCAGCTTTGTACTGAAGTAAATACATTGCTTCATTTATTTCCAGCTTTTTAACTGAGAATCAAACAATTCAGGACAGAGAAGGACAACATGCCTCTTTGACAAACTTTTATATTAAATACCATGGGGGATACTTATTAAAGCCAAATGTTTTTCATCTTGGTAAAGGTGGTGAAATATCGACAATATATTGATTTTGTGCAACTCAGAAGCTGCAGCAAAAATTCAAAGATGTTACTTCTTATTCCACATTTCCTCCACATAAGAAGTAAAATCCCATTATAATAGAACTAAAATCATAAATGTATAAGCAACTGCACTGCTACTGAGTAGCAACTACAAAGCTGTCAGTATAAAAAAAAATCCCTTAAAGGACCAGTAACACCAAAACAAAAATAAACAATTCCATTTTGATTGGAATGGTGCTTATTTAAATACTGCACTTCTAAAAATGTTATCTTTGTAATTAAATTTATGAATTTTATTGCTTTCTGTCTGTTTTATTTTTACTGATAACAGCTATGTCATTAAAAGAACAGTAACACCAAAAATTTAAAATGTACCAAATGCACGTGCCTCCAAAAATCCTAAATTTTGTATAGAAAGTAAGATAGTTAGCTATTTGGTTTTAAACTTGGGTTTTAGGGCACACTTCCTGTATATACTTTATGTAAAGCACCTTAAAAATAATGGAACTAGTGAGGTCTTAACAACACGAGTGATAATAGTACAGATAAAAACAGAAAGAAAAACAATACAATTCATAAATTTAACTTAAAAGATAACATTTTAATAAGTGCTGTATTTAAATAACTGTCATACCAATCTAAATGGGAATTTTTATTATTTTGTGTTACTGCTCCTTTAAACAGACCTCACCCAGTGCCAGTTTTCTATGGTGCTTTAGATAATATATATTTAGAAAGCATGTCTGAAATCCCAATTTTTAAAGCTAAATAATGTACTTCATATACACAATTTAGAATTTTTTAAAGTACAGGTTCAATATATTCAATTTTAGTTATTTTAATTTTTTGATGTTGCTGTTCTTTATATTGTACCATTTTCTGCCTTTATACTAGTTTCCTATCTCTGGCACTGTGCTGAGAAGTGCACCAAACTGCACTGATGAAAACAATGGTTTCTTTATCATAATTTAGCCTGATTCAGGCTATAGAGCTATTTTTTTCTGTAACAAAAGAAAGCCAGTATCATAGTGAAAAACTGAAATAGACTACTGTACTGTTAAACAAGGAACGGAAAAAACATTCTATAACTTTTTCAGAATTAAAGTTAATCTTTTTTTTAGTCCTAATCCACTTTACTAAACAATATACATTGTTTTAAAACGATAATATCCCTTGAAGGTACATGCAATTGCACTTTCTTTATTCCTGAGGATTGTACTTCTAGCTTTTCAGTTTGTGAACATTAACCCAGATAAAACAAATTCTGTAACTCCAACAAGTTTGTCTTGTTTTATCGTCTGTAACAGCAAAAATTAAATCACAAAGCATTTCTGTTTCTTTAGATCCTTGACACGCAGCTTGCTTGCCACTGCAAATCTCACCAGACCAAATCTCTCACATCAATAAAAATGATCACAACAATTGATCGCTTTCAATACTTCCCCTCTGTTGTTGCTCCACTTGGTTGGGATTGTTCTTAGCCTTTTTAGCCCATTCAGTTTCTATGTAAAGGTGATAAGGATCATTTTTGGACTCCAGTTTTCTGGATCTTGTGTAAGCCAAAATAAGACCCCCTGCCAGGCACCCATAGAAGATCATAATAAGTAGGATATACAAATAGGCATCATCATTGTCCTCCTCCACTGGGGTACTAATGGTGCTGTTGACTTTGCCCAATTCCTTAAGCAGCCGGGTCAAGAGATTCTTAAGACTGGAAGTATCGCTGCAATTCATGTCTAATGGGATAAGCAAGCAGAGACTAGAGAGCTATGTTCAATTAGCAGATGAAATAATGGAATACAAGAGAACCAAAGTTTCTTGATTCTGTGATTGAGTTATTCAGTGTAAATACCAAAAAAATGACATCCAACATAGGTTTTACAGAGAGCTCTTCAGTCTGTGGTAAAGAAAAGAAAAACAAGTTAAAAAAAGTGTGTGTGTGTGTGTGTGTGTGTGTGGTGTTGGTGCAGTGTCCTGCCCACTTTACAGTATAGTTTTCCTGTAACCCTTTCCTTGTTATTACTGGAATTTAAGTAACAGTCTATGTGTAGCGAAGCAATTTTTTACTCAGACAAGGCAAGCTAGAATAACAACAAACAAATATGCTATGTTCGAAAAATGTATGCTGTACATTCACACTTTCTACTAATTTAGTCTCTTTTATTAACAGAAAGGGGCAAATTTATAAAGGTCATTTCAACCTATTCACTACAATTCGATCTGCTTTGCCGCTTTTCCCTGCGTTATTACCCTTTTTATCTTCCCACAACATTTTCAATTCTCCTCTATTTATGTAGTGCCTTATAAGATTTATCCATAAATATCGATGCGTTAATACCGCTATACTTTACATTACTTTCAACGGAGCTCCTTTCCATCGATATCGCTGATGTTTTCGATGGGGACTTAGAAAAAATGTTCTAAACCATCTCCATAGGGAATAATGACTTTTTGCCTCCCTCAACCAGGTGAATACTTTTCAGCAATAAAAAACCCCAGAAGGGGCTTAATAAATGTCGATATCGGCAATGTGATATTTCCAACCAAATTAAAGGTATATCGATATACCGGAAAACTTTTTTGACTTTTATAAATATCCCCCAAAGTGAGCGCCTCTGGGAAAGTCCTGTTGATCAGGGTGGGATAAAAAAGAAGTAACATACCTACTGGTTTCCTCTCACAGGATCCTCATTACACCATGTCTGATGGGAGATCTGTTGGACACAACTCAGAACCCAGATGTACAGAAATAAAGAGCGCCCAACCCTTTACTGCCACAGCCTATATGCCCAGGCACCGCACTCCTCGCCACGCACAAGTTGGGAATAAGGAGCGCTAGTGGGTGAGTAGACACAGAGGGGCTTTGTCAGGTTGGGTCACGTGGTGCTAAGGGCCAGCTATGTGCACAAAGAACCCCTGGGGAGAGCAGAGAAACTTGTCTATACCGGTAGTGTGAGAGAATGAGGGGCGGAGGTGCCCCAGTCTTATTCCCATTCACTCGCATTAAAGTGTGTGAAGTGGGCGGGGACTTTATCTGACCTAGCCAATCAGAGACGGGTGGGTGGTGCGCTGTCGGACAAATAGTGAGGGGCTTGCTGGGAAAGGATGGTGCTGCGCTGGGAATGCGGGGCAATGTGTGGGCAGTAATAGGGAGAGAGACTAGAGCGGGTTTAGATTAGTAGACGCCTCACGTGGGGCCACTGGATGACTTTCCATGGAAAAAGGATACTAGGGCTAGTGGTTATGAAGGTGTTAAAGTACAACTGCGTACAACTATCCCGGCAGATAACACATCTATCACTCACTATAGGTGGTGCACACTACTGCTGCTCCCGTCGTACGAATCGCTAGGAAGACATGCGACAGTAGCGAACAGGCGCACCAAGCAAATGGTGAGCGAAGCTGTCCCTCCCAGTTCCCAAGGGGCTGTGCAAGAGCAGCAGCAGTGCCACGAATCTGGCAGAGACCTCACAATAGGGGCAGTCATCAGAAACCATGGCTACCTCAGTCTGACATGGGACCTGGAAACATATTTGACCCATATCAGCTACATTGCACAACTCCCAGTTACATTACTGAGCGCTTAGTACGTCATAAAATGCAGGGTCATTACCCAGAAGCCTGTCTGGGACTCCTTGGCTTGCTGAACTGGCTGAATCCCCTGTATGTGTGCCTGCTTGTGTAGCTGATCCACATCTGCCTTACTGAACAAGGCTTTACTGTGTAGTACTGGTTCTAGGATAAAGGATGAGGTGTGTAGGAATAAAGCCTTACCACATTTGTGAGTTAGTCATTAACTGGCAGACTGCTGCTTGGAGTTATTTAGAAAATATTTGTGTATGTGTCTAACACTGATGACTGTGTTAATAGGACTGCTAGCACGGTTGGATTCTTTGCACACATAGATAATTCCATTCAACCAGCTCCACCTTAATAGATAGAAATGATTAAAATGATGGTACTCTATGTGACTGCCCTAATTTCTGCTCCTAGTCCTTACCCTCTTACTGCAGTTAAATCAGATCCACAAGCAGAATGGAGGACTTAGCAAGGATTACTGTGCTGGAACTCTAAATGACTTAGCTAAACGAATTACATTTTTTATATATTAAATAAATGTGTTATTAAATGAAGCCAACAGTGTGTTTTGTTAACAAGTTTCCTCTACCAATGATCTATACACAGGAGTAAACCTCCAATTTAAATGCAGATGATAAACGGTGTTGCAATGCAAGAAAACATACGAAAATATGCTAACATGCACAGTTGGAATGCTCAAAAAAAGAACAGAGTTGGTGGTGCAAAAAAACAGCAATTCTACAATTTATTCAGTGCCGTGACATGTTTCGGGCAGTGATCTCTTTTTCAGATTTGAATGTATTGTTACTTAGGGGAATACAGTGGTAAAAATGTATATATATATATTTGAATGATACTTACACTACACAAAGGGCAAAATTTTAAAAAATCGAAAAAAATTTCTGCTTTTTCGCCCGTCTTCATGGCGAAAATGGGCGAAAAGGTTGAAGAAATTATTTTCGACCTTTTGCCCCCGTTTTTATGGCGGAAAACAGCCGAAAAGGGGACAAAGGGGTTGAAAACATAATTTTTGAACATTTTGCCCCCGCAAACGGTCGAAAAATGGGGTTGATAGAGGTCGAAAATTATTTTTTCGACCTCTGCAGCCTTCTCGCCGCGAAAACGGGTGAAATAGTGGAAAAAACATTTTCGATTTATGTAAATTTTGTCCAAAATCTTACAGATGCAGGATGCATCCTCAGCTGCTAACCTAGCTGTATGTGCTCAGCTGTGCTCAAGCATGTTGGCTACTACTGGAGCTCTACCAGACACAAGACAAGGAACCCACCGACTGACCTATGCACATTTGGGTTGTTCTAGAATGTAAGGACATAAAAGCCTGGCCATTACTTTGTCTGCAATAGAAAATTCATAACACCTATTCCAACTCTGGTCACGGCAGAAAACCAAAGGAATAATTTATATGATGGTGTGCACTAAATAATTGTTACTGTTTTTTTCCCAACTGGGCTGCGCTAGCTTATAGAATTTAACCATCAACAGGGACTGTTTTAGACAAATAAAGGAAGTGCTCTTCTTTAAACTTATCGATGTTAGCAGAGCAAGCACCATTTTATATGGGAAAAGTAGTAACTGAAAATTTATATTTGCTGTTTTAACATTTAAATTGATAGCTGTTTGGTGGCGGCTCAAAATAAATACTTGGATATAGGGCTGGGACAAGGATTCATGGCACCCTAGGCCCATTACCATTTTTATCTAACTATTATTTAGGAGACGGAGCTGTCCTGACTGGGTCCCCCTCCCTTTTCCAGTCCTAGCACTCTTCTGCTGGAGTGTTAATAGCACTACAGCACAATCTCCCTGGCACTCCCTTCAGCCAATTTCACTTCCTGTTAGCAGCACCGCTAAACACTAAGCTATCTCCAATTATGTGGATAGGTCCTGTTCCAATGTTCACCTCTCCAACCTAGATCTTTCCTTACCACTCTGCATCCAGTTTTTACTTTAACACCAATTTGATACATCCCCCTTAGTATTATTTAATATAATAAAATATTACTGATGTTAGTTTACTTTAATTCTGGAATGGTTATAGTATTTTTGTGCTTGCAAGAGGGGTTGTTTATGGTGACCATAGACATATCGATTAGTTCAATAAAGATCATTCAAAACAATGTTTGTTTTTTTATTGAATCTTTTTGAAATTCTTCTTGTGCGCAGGTAATTATAGATCAGAAGAAAGTAACTGTGTTTTGTATTGATCATGCCTTGGAAAATTTGCTGCGATCATCAAATACTGTATTAATAAACTGACACATGGAATGAATGAATTGTAGTTTTAAACACAAGATACAGATAATTTGGCAAACGCTCCTATGCAGAGTTGGTAGAGACAAAAACAGGTGTGTCTAGATGTGCATATTAATTTCAAATGATCACAGATCCACTAATTGTGCTTAGGACTCCATCTAGTGATGGAAGTTGCATAGTGGGAAGTTCTGTGGAATAGCACCAGGGTTCTCCATCTGGTATATGCTGGATCTTCATTAGGGTCTATGGTAAAACAGATTTTTTTTTTCTCCATTCACCTCACAGGCGACAGATATGCATATATTTATTGGGTAGCAGTACACGACACTAGCAGCATAGTAGACCCAGGTATTTACAGTATACATATGTTTTTTGATCTCTCAAGTCTTGAAAACTAGCAGATAATTACATACCTTGATAAAGCTCAAACTGACAGGCGAAACAAGCATTGGTATCTGTACAGCAACAGTTGCTACTAAACAGCTATTGCTTTGTCTTCTTTTTGGGTATTTTTTTTTTCTTGCCCCTGGCTGGTGATATTTTAATAAATATTTCTCTTCCTAGGTTGATGACCAATTCTCACCCCCTAGATTTATTTCCAATTAGTGTGGGTTTTGGTGGTTGCAATTTTGTGACTCCTTGGGGGTTGGGGAAGTGTATGGGACGAGGGGAAAAGGGGTGAATATGAATAGTAGTACAAATATGCCACAACTCTAGTGCATCTCAAGCAAAATAAAAGTGAAGTTTAATTCATTACTTCACTTGGGACACACCCATAGGCACAGTTCTTTGAATAACCTAGCTAATGTGACTATCACTAACTCCCTAGAGTAAAGCTGCCTGCAACACCCTATATATACTACCTGCCCCTTAGTCTTTACCTAGGGAGACCTGAGAAACATAGCTATTATTGTTGCCTCGCAAACAAGTCCATTTTTAACTTATTACATTAAAGATTATACTTTGAATAGTATTTTTCCTTTACCATTAATTCTACTATACATTGTGATTAATATATCCTGTGCACTTTCCAGGCCAAGCTTTTTGTTTTTCCACTTTTTAGTAGTGTATATAATTTATTGCCCTGCACTATATGCAGTTATTTGAACACATTGGAATCTAGTGCTTGAAGGGGTGTGTTCACCCCTTTTCCTAATTAAGCCCCTTCCCCATCTGTCCTTTAAATTTCAATAATTTAAGAATAAAAAAAAAACCACAACTGCAAACTTAGAATGGCATTGTCTGCAACATACTAACAATTAATTCAAGATAAGCACCCCCTTTAAAGGAGAACTATAGTCAGATTACATCTTTACATATGTTGTACTATACCTTAGTGAGAAGCGTTTCACCCCATTAGATGTTTCATGTGAAGCAGATTGATTTATTAGGCAGCAGTGGAAAACTCCTGCACCAGGAAATGTGTG
>JAKJJM010006671.1:0-10463 GCA_021901965.1 Pipa carvalhoi
CCCGATTTCCATAATATGGAAATCGGGACCGCAGTAAAGTCGGAAAGACTGGAACCAGTCTTTCCGACTTTATTAAATACCGCCCAAAGTGTGAACACTCCCTTGGCATTTGCGGCTTCTTCTATTTGGCCACGTCGTATATATATATGCCGGCCAAATTTGCATAATACGTGACGTGAACCATTCAGACGTGCGTGCGCTTGTGTCATATGCTAGTGTGGCCGGAGCAAGGTAAGTTGCATAGGGTTTCACGGCGCACATTTTTTATTTTTAAGTGCAGCATTCATGCGCAGCGCTAGAAAACGCAAGTGTAGACTGGCCTTAGGGCTACTGCCATTTGGGAGGGGGGCTGCACAAGATGGGAGATGGGGCAGCACACTATAGGTAAAGGGTGAGGGACTATTTGTGAGTTGGAATGATTTTGGTCACGGATATTGCAACAAAGGGTGTGTTTAGGGAGGGGCCAACAATGAGTATGGAAAAGGGGATTGGGGCTGCAGAAGATGGGAAAGGAGGGACATCAGTATAGGAAAAGGGTGGGGCTACACATTATAGAAAAGGGGATGTGGGGTTACAACAAAGGGGGCAACAAAAGCAACAATGCCTTTAGGGCAGGCCAACACTTAACAAAATTGCTGCATTCTGCACTACTTTGTTTCTCAATACCTTTTAAAAAACCTGGGAGGTATGCAGTATTTTTAAATTATCCTGGGTTTATTCTGATTGGCAAAAGTAATATTAAAGGTGATTTTTAAAGCAGGAGGTAATAAGATGGATAAGAACCTTTTCTTTGTCTCAGCATTGAATTTTATAGGCAAAATTTATTAAAGTCGAAAAGGCCATTTTTGACCTTTTCGATTGTATTTGATCGAAAAACTCAATAGAAAAAAATTCAATCTAGTTTTTCGATCTAATTAATTTGGTCGAGCTATTTTCGATTGAGTTTTTCGATATCAATATATGGAAAGATTCCTTTTCCCTGTCAAAAACCACATTCAACAAGCGGAATTGAAACTTATCTCTGGAAAATATAATATTCGATATCGCAATATCGAAAACATTTCCCGTCGAAATTATCCATATTGCAGAAAACGAATTTTATCGTCGAAAAAATTTCTATTCGATATTGCAATATTTAAATTTTCTTCCGACGAAATTATCGGTATTGCGATATCGAATAAAACGGTCTTTTCGACTTTAATAAATTTTGCCCTATGTTACAAAAAGGCCACAGGCTGCAGGAAATATCTCAGCAATGAAAGTATTCAGATGCACAAAAACAGATACATTTTACAGCAACATTTCCTTGTAAGATTTATGGGATCT
The DNA here is from genome assembly GCA_021901965.1 of Pipa carvalhoi. NCBI lineage: Eukaryota > Metazoa > Chordata > Amphibia > Anura > Pipidae > Pipa > Pipa carvalhoi. The sequence goes on from JAKJJM010006671.1 coordinate 1,327, forward strand.
GTGAAATAGTCATACTTTAGTTATATAATTTGTGGTAAAGTTACATTTTATCTGTTTTATTCATAGACTGCTGATTGCGTGTGTAATTCCTCCACCTTGCTGGAAGTTGGTAGGATGATGGATGAAGCTGGTCTCCATCTTGTTTATCAGTTGTTTAAGATGTAGGGGGTCATTCCGGTAGGTCCGAATTTTCCGTCCCAAATTCACTTATAGCGAACTCCCATTATAAAGTCGCGACCGCGACAATTCTCCCATTATAAAATCCCGACTGCGACAAAAAAATTGTTGCGGTCGTGACTTTATAATGGGAGTTCGCTATAAGTGAATTCGGCACGGAAAATTCGTACCTACCGGAATGACCCCCGAAATTGTATAAGGGAACAAAGGAAGTGTGAGTGTGCCTTTGTGCTTTCTGTTCTTATTTTGGAGGGCATTTTGCGATACATTCAACAAGCATATCTCAGATTTCCAAATAAATAAGATCCTTTTTAATAATCTGCTATTGTTGATATTGTGTTTTTCTACTGCCGCTGTGGATGTATCAGTGTTATCTAATTAAGATGTACTCCCGGCACTAAATTTTCACTATATTTACATTTTTAGGATTACAAACTGCCATTGTATCCTATACTCATTATAGCCAGTGCAGACTTTGAGGTGCATTGATTATTGCAGCAATTACTGTATTCACAGTTGGCATGGAATAGCTACCAGGAGCCTTACACAGTATTTTAAATGCATGCCAGCCAGATAACTGAACATATACCCGCTGATCAATGCACCTCTCATGACTTTACCCATGACATGTAGCCAAAATAGTACAACGTGCAGCTACAACACACTCCGTGCCCTGAAAGAATAATCTTTAAAATAACCAAATATGTAAAGAGAAGTATAATGATAATTTAGCTGGAATAAGGCATTATCGAGTAAAAATTGACAAATATGTTTAATGTAGTAAACTCTTACTTTGTGTAATGGTCAGTGATGTCACATAGATATGCATGGCACGTGGGCTTCTGACGATACATAAATACTGTCCATCATCTTCCTTCTGGAGATCTGTTAATGTGAACTCTGGTTGCCCAGAATTGATCTTTATTCTGTTTTTATAGCTTTTAGTGATCTGTGCTGGCCCTTTTGAGGTATTCCATGATGCTATTTCAGCTTGGAATGAGCCTTTTCTCCAAAGCCAAGTCAGTGAGACATTAGACCCTGATCCTGCACCTATTTTACATTTACATGTGACTTTTCCTTCAGTCGTCACGTTACTTTCTAAAAAAAGAAAAAGAAAAATGAATTTTCCAGTAAGAGCCTGATAGATTTCATGACCGCCTAATTCTCTCCTTTTCAGGATAGAGGGCCTTATTATTTAAAGTTTGAATTCACCTCACTACAAATTCAGTTGATGTGAATTCCCCAAGTGACGTCTAGTGACATCATCCTCATCATATCCGTAACTGTATATTATGAATAATACATCTATTTCTAAGTCATCTTGTCCCTAGGTCATATTGTCATTAAGTCACAGTCACCATTGTCACTTTTGAATGAAGTCGCCTTATGCTACACTAGAGACCTGTCATGAATCCCCCAATTCACCACTCACCTACTCGAATTTGATAATATGCCAATATTTTGGAACCTTAAAGTTAACTTTGGCAGTTTAGGGTTGGGAGGGGAAGGGGCTGCAAATTCAGCAGTCAGCATTAGCTAATACTCAAGGTCCCCAGTTAATGAAGGGAATGGAGGATCCTACGGGGCCCCAGCATATGTGGGTTCAGTGCAAGACCTTTTAAACCTGTGCATTTCTACTATAGGTCCCAGGCTATATTGCTGTATATACCCTCCCCTTTTACCACCCCACCCCAGACAAAAGTGTAATTGTGGGACCAGAAACCTAGAGTCCTAGCCCCAGAGGCAGCCTCCAATCACTTGTATTTATTAAAGTAAATGTATTTGTTGAACATTCATTTAGCATTTATTATTTAAAGGGACATGATCAGTAAGTTTACATGACCTTAAGGATAAATTCAAACACAAAGCAACACAAATCAGGAATTCATAGATAACTGTCACAAGCATTGCTGCCGCTTGTTGGTACTCAGTGTGCTGATAGTATTTCGCTTGAATCTTAGTCCCGCGCTTCAGGTTTTCAGCCATTCCCACTGGTGACATCAGTGGCAGGAAATTCAAATAGCGAGTGCACACAGTGCTCAAGTACTGTATCTGTGTTAAATTACACTTGCCTAGTGTTTTGCAAGAGTTCGGACCATTGATCCTTGCTCTAAGTTTCTGGTTCTGTTTATTACATCTTGGGATCAGCTTTTAGTATTCAGCCTCTGCTTCAAACATTTAAGCTTAAAGGGATCTGCAGCCAATCTGTCTCCTGTTGTCTCTTCACAGTCAGCACAACAGCTTCAGCCAAGTACAGCACTGTTATGTTCCCTGCAATGTCTGAGTCAATTGTGTATCCCAGGAGAGGATCTGCGTACTCTGCACTGCTCCAAAGGTGCTGTATGTTATTCACAGCACCCCAGGGCAAATGCTGAACTATGTCAGTTCAACACACTGCTCCAACTATAATCCTGTTATACATTTGCAGAGACAATGGTCTTTGCCAGTGTTCCCATGTAAGTCTTACCAGCTGCCACCAGTGGGAGGGTTAACCTGAGGTCTGCAACCTGGGAATCTCCTTACTATAAAGGCCATACCCTCACGGGGGTTAAGGATGGAGACCAGAGGCTTCCTAGACTCAGTGTTAACCACTGCGAACTCCTGCTGTGGTACAGAGGATCCACTTTTCCCCTAAGACACATTCATTCCTGCTTAGCCTTTGTGCACCTTAGCTTCTCCAGAGGTGGAGCACCACCTTTGTTCACTTTCACAAGTCACAGTGCACCTTAGCTCTTCTTGAGGTGTATCACTATGTTCCTGATTCCTAAGTTTAGTATGTCTTACTACCTAGAGAGGCATAACAGCAGCCGGATTTGCTTTAGTGGCTCCATAGGAGTACCAGTGCTGTGTTAACCCCCGTAGACCTGTGAGAATAACATTACAAGTACTGTCTAGGAATATCTACTATATCAATCCAGTTTTGTTGTGCAATTTACTTAGTCAAAAATGATAACAAAAGCACCACTTTCCACATATTTCTTACTCCTTCATTCCAGAATTGAAAAAAAAGCCCCAAATATTGGGTATAGTATACTCTCTTATTATCTGAGCTCAAGAAAGGGTAATACCCAAAACATTGCTGTTTTTTCAATATAATCAGCATGAGTACCTTAATAGGAGTAGGGTCATCAAAAATAGAATTACTGGGCAATGCACGCCCAACCATGGAGATTAGAATGATAAATGCCAAACTGGCCAAGTAAGTCTAGAATCAGGCTGACATCAGCATCTGACAACTTCTTCAGAATCTTGCATGGAGGTCCTAGAAACTACTGGTAGGATGTGAGAGTTTAATCGTCCCACTAATCTCACAGAAAACCCAGTGTGAGGTAAATTTAGTTTCCCATTTGTAGTATGTTACTATTTATTTACAGTGGATTAGCTTCCTGGTTAAAAACTGTAAAGTAGTCTATTACGGTACTTTAAACATGAACTGAATAATGGCTGCTTTATATATAAAGGGTGGATACCTGTTGTAAATAATTAATAGTTCTGCTACTCTGTTATATAATAAATTGCATGTAACTTGCTTTTTTATATAGAGAATTCCCAGCACCTAGATTGGGAAACAGCCTGTAAATACATGTAACCTTCCTATATATAGACTGCTAATCCTGGGTAAACTAAATTAATGTAGACATTAGGATTTAGCTTGTGCAATAAAACAATGTATACTGTTGTTAACTCTATGGCATTAATGCTTTCATGACAAAAACACCTAACTCTAACATAAATATTATATTCCTACACAAAAAACATAGAGGGATTGATTTAACAAACATACCTTGAATTTCCCAGGTTCCTGTCCATGTATTATTGAGGATGGAGTGGAAGATTACACATTGTGCATTGGAAAAATGTATGATGTTTAAATAATTGTCATGGTTACTGGATGCTTGAATAAGTCTATCACCAGTGTACCATGTTATATTCACTGCACCAGATGGAATAGCATTTTGTGCAAAGCACCCAAGGCGGTGTACACTACTGTTCATTTCATACACCATATGGTTTTCTTCAAAGGCTGTGAAATAAGAACTATTTTTAGCAAATTAATTGTTTATATGCATGCATTTTAATGTTGTATTCTCATCAGGGCCAGAATTTCCAATAGGCACAAAAGACACGTGTCTATAGGCGGCTCAGTCAGAAGGGTGTGCCTCACTCCTAGTCAGGAACATAGGCAGGTGGGATCAAGATAATTAATTCTATTTAAAGTGCACCTGTCACTTCAAAACATCAATACTAATTTAAGCTCTACTAATGAAGTAAACAATTTTATAAATATACATGTATTTAAAAAAATGTACCTTTATGCAGCGTTTCTCTCTATCATCTTCCCTGTTAGCCCAACTTTTCTTTCCCAAGATGGGGTGGGCAGGGTTTGATGATGATTGACATTACAGCTCCTCCAATCAGATCCCTTAAATCACAATCAAGCAGGGATCTGATTGCAGGAGCTGTATGTCAATCATTATTAAGCCCCACCCACCCCGACTCGAGAAAGAAAAGTCAGGCTGACAGGGAAGATGACAGAGAAACGCTGCATTAAGTAGTTTTAATAGTCAAATGTTGATTCTGAGATTTGCTATTTTAAGTTGTATGAAATTATGTCACACAGCGTGTCAGTTCACTGTATAATTTAGTCTTTGTTTATTTTTGCAAAGGGACAGACATTTTGATTAATGTTAGTACTAAGGGTCCTGGTTCAAGATCAGCATCAGGGCCCCGCCCCCTTTAGTGTTGCCCCCCCCCCCCCGCATATCAAATAAATAGCAACTTAAAAGGTGGGGAGGTGCTGGGTAAGGTTGCTGTAGAGAGGGCTGTGCAGGCAGTGGTCATGGCAGAAGGGTTGGGAAGCTGTGTCTCCTATTTATATGTCCCTGTCTAGAATAGCAGGTTATTGTGGCCTTTATCACACTGCCCTGCTTCATTTTGTACATTGTTTTGCACAGTAATAAATTATATATATATATATATATGCAAAAGTTTGCAACAGTAACATATATTGTTTCTACACTTGCTATGGTACAGTGTAACATTGGACAAGATTTACCTACTTATTTTTGTGAAATAGAATCTAATGAAATACTAATATACTGTTAATAAGTACATATTCTATACCTGCGACATTTAATTTAACTGTGAGTTCGATTTTCTCATTAGATGTTCCAACATAACATTTATACCGAACTCCATCAACTTCTTTAATGTTTCTTAGTAGAAGAGATGCATTTCCATTTCTCACTTCATTTAAAAACAATGAAGTCCTTTCTTTGTATGCTGGGTCTTGATTGTTCAACTGATCTTCCCCAAGGTAGTAGTAATGCAGGAACAGTTTCTCATTGTTGTCTTTGTACCAGTAAATCACTTCATCTTTACTCGGGCGGAATGAACACGGCAATACAACATCTTTATGCAGTTCTCCCCAAACTTCAGTTTGAGTTTGCCCTATAAAACATTTAAAGTGGATTCACATATTTATACCTAGTATTGTTGTACAAATGCTAAGAATCTACTACCCCTATGAAGTCAGGTTGTTGAGGTATGACATGGCTAGATTATAAATATTACGGGGCAGCTATGGTAACTCATAATAAGGAAATGAATATATTCATGCATAAAAAATGTAGGTGTAGCACTTTTCATTTTGGTATGTTGCAGTTCCACACAGGGATCTTGAGTGCTTGCAGCAAAATATCTATACAGGTTGCAATGACAAGTAAAATAAAATATTATTCACAGACAATGCTTCCTGTCAGGAAATGATTCAAGAATGTGGTCAGGGTCGGAATTTCCTATAAGCACAAGTGGCACATGCCTATTGGCGGCTCAGTCAGAAGGGAGTCTCACTCCTAGTCAGGGACATAGGCTCTTCATCCTGCAAATTGCAGCATTAAGATCCAGCAGCACACAGGCACATGGGTGCAGAAGCGGTATTAGGATTTTTATTTCACTTCTGCGCATGCTTGCACCAGCAGTAATGGAGAGAAGGCAGACCTGTAGATTGATCATGATTCTGGAACCTGCAGGATGAAAAGTAGCTGGAGCAAGAAGGAGGAGGCAGTGGGGGACAAACAACATCAATCAGTAAGTATGTTTAGACTCCTCACGCTGCACTGCTCCTAGGCATAAACGCATGTAGTTCTACATTAATCATATCATTGTAGAGATAACTGCCAATCCAAACTCTGCCTACCCTTAGGCCTGGTCTTGCTCTGTTGGATAAAATAAACTATAAAAGGAAATGGAACTAAGTAGGTTCTCACTTTTACGCTGTTACGGCTTTATTTCTGTACACACAATTTTGCTCTTTTTATTAACTAGTACAAAATGCTGCTAGGCCCATTTGCTTCTCTCACTTACCATAGACAGCAAAGCAAATAATGACAGTAAGACTTCTAAGTACTGTTTTCGATATGTGCTTCTTTATTTGCAGGTTCATGGATTTCCTGTATTCATTCTATAGAAAGTAAAACAGTGTCAGCGAATCTCTGACTAATAATGAGTGGAAGACGTAACATTTTATTTGGATATGATAAAGTGCAATAACTGTGGATATAACTTTTTTTTTTTTCAATTTTTGTTCAGATAAACTGTTTATAACATACATAAACACTTATGCTGTTTTATCTTCAAACAAAGTGACTCTGAGATACACCAATCAGTATTCAACTTTTCAAGTGATTATTATTCATTTTGAATGCTGCTACAGATGATGCTTTGGCCTCCCGGGCCCCATGGATTTGGTCTTCTCTGCCAAGACATGTGCTTCCAGCAAAGGGCAGCTGGTAACAGACACACAGCAGCAGCCAAAAAGAAATACAGGAACATGACAACAGAACTCTGGACTGGAGTGCTGGGACCCACCAGGAAACAAGAGATTGGGGGCCAACCAGGAAACAGGAGACTGGGGCCCAACCAGGAAACAGGAGACTGGGGCTCAACCAGGAAACAGGAGACAGGAGACTGCGGCCCACCATGAAACAAGAAATTGGGGGCCAAAGAGACTGGGGCCCACTAATAAAAAGATATTTTCCTGCCTCTTTTTTTGTTTATAAACCCTTAACTTTTTAACACTACCTTCAGAAATATGACATGATGGTATAGTACATGGGATAGACAGGTAAGGGGTTAAATAGAGTAGGAAAGAAGAACACATCACTTCAATAAACAGACAATAGCATGTGAAAATTCCAGTAGAAGGTGCAGTGCAATACCAAACTAGATTCTCTACAAAGGAAAGAAAATAAGGCTTATTCAGCCTGACGTCTGCGTAGTACAATCAATACAGTGATTACAGTTATCATGTGTGGTGTGATACAAAAATCCTATAACTGTTATAATTAAATATAATTAAAAACTAAATTTATTGTCACTGGTTACAAAAAAAGTAAGTAGTTGCCTGCTAACTCAAACAGCATGATGACAGACAAATTCACCCTTCATCACTAAAAGATTCCACTTCATGGCTGTATGCCAACATGAAATAATTAATCACCATGAAACATCACCCATACACAAAAAGGAGATGCCACTCTGTGGCCATATACCAGTACAACTCATACCCTTGCTGTTGGGGAGGGCATCTGACACCGCCGCTGATGTTACAAAGTGAAACTCCAAAAGGGCCCACTTAGACCTTGGTCCACTGGGACATTTCCTTGTGTCCTAACAAGCCAGTCTGACACTGCACGTGACTTACATAAAAAGAACTAACTGGGAAACCATATGGGTCAGAGTTTCTATTATTGTCTGGTAGACCCTCTGTGTGAAAATAGGACTTATTAAAGGGGAACTATAGTCAGATTACAACTTTACATATGCAATACTATACCTTAGTGAGAAGTGATTCTCCCCAGTAGTTGTTCCATATGAAGCTGGATGATTAATTACACTGCATTGTAAAACTCCCTTACTAGGAAATGTGTGTGTGAAGTGAACCAGCCAGTTTTTCATGAAAAGATTACCCTCCCCCCGACATTTTTGTCTAATGTCTACAGGTTTTCTCCAAACCTAAACAATAAGACCAAAATGTCAGCACACTGCTTAACAAATAGCAGTCAGGCACAGCACACTGATTAACCAATAGCAGCCAGGCAGTTTTCTCTTCTCATGTTACCTAACTTGCAAGAGGGAAAGGGGAGGGCAAAATGTCAGGTCTCTTTAGAACTGAACAATGAAACTAACGGCAAGTATTACTTCTTCCCTAAACGTTTTTTTTTAACTATTTGTGTCAGCAATTGGCTTAGTATAAAGGAGTTTTATATGTATGTGTGCAGTTATATTGGCACTATAGTTCTTCTTTAACTTATTAACATCATTTTACATTGCCAAACCATTTCTCTTTCACACAAAGGGTCTACCAAACAATACACCAACTTTCCGCCTTTGGTTTTCCTGGTATTTTTCAAAGTTCTGGCTATGGGTTTTTGTTTTACACCAATAAGGAGCAGGCCCGGGCCAAGGATTTTTGCGCCCTAGGCGGAATAATGAAAATACACCCCCCCTAGTCCTCGATGACAAACACCCACCCACTTGCATAAACCCACTCTCAGACTCTCAGCCTGTTGCACCGCTTAGTAGGCTAATAGCGCTTCTATGCAGAGGCGGCTCGATGATCTGATTCTTATCCTCTGTGCGCCGCTCTGTCTGTGAGCTCAGGGGATTAGAATCAGATCATCACCACCTCTGCATAGAAGTACTAGCAGAGTACAGACATCTTACTCCTCGGTGCTCCTAGTAGGATGTCATCCTCGAGCACTCCCCCCTGGCCCTGCATAATCCCCATAGGCATGCACAGGCCATTTCATAAAGGTGTTTCCCCAAAGAAAAAATTCTTAAAGATAAAGTTTTTCCCTGCTGCTTTCCTTCCCCTGCTGCCCCCCTCCCTGCTGATTTCCTTCCCCTGCTATCCCCCTCCCTGCTGATTTCCTTCCCCTGCTGCCCCCTCCCTGCTG
>JAKJJM010006674.1:0-10754 GCA_021901965.1 Pipa carvalhoi
ATTTTTTTTTTTTTTTTTTTTTTTTTTTTTTTTTTTTTTTCTTTCAAACATTTGACTTTGTAATCTAAAAAGCTGGGCTGCTGGTTTTAGTAACAACACTGAGTGAGTGTGTGCGTGCACACTAAATTATATGTAAAACAAAAATCCAAATCTGTTGCCCTTTTAATTATTCAGTCCATTTTAAAGTTGGCATTTTTTAGGAATGTATTTGTGGACATGTTGATTTTCTAAACTAGAATTTCTCAACATGGCACACATTTGTATCTATTTTTACTATTTTGTGTGTGCTGATTTACACACACTTTTGTTTGGAATCTAACCAGTTCACATTTAAATTAAACATCTCTTAAAATGTTAAAAGTATGCTAAATATAGTTTGTTTTTTTTTTACCTTTTTATGTTTTAGATGAGACAAATTTACCAGTGGATACCCCAAGCTATTTATCTTCCCAGGGTACTTTGGCAGAGAGACAGGATGGTTATGGTTCATCTGAAAATGGAAGTCACCAATTCATCACTTCATCCATGAGTGGCTATTTCTTACAGCAAAGAGATGTCAATGGTAGGCTGCTTACTTTCCTTAGTCATGGGTAATATATGCTTTCAGCTAGAATGTATTCTTATATTTACTCTCCTATCTGTTTATGTAAGTCTCCCTCCTATTTAGATTGTAAGCTCTACGGGACAGGGTCCTCCATCCTCTTGTTTCAATCATGGCCTGGCACTTAATATTTTCTTGATTATATGCTTGTAATTTACTTGTTCTTTGTTAAGCACTTTTCCCTTGTCTGTATTATAATTGTATAGTTGTATTGTACAGCGCTGCATAACCCTGTGGTGCTTTATAAATAAAAATATATATATATATATATACATACATACATACATACATACATACATACATACATACATACATACATACATACATACATACATCATATAAAAAGGTCTCATTTACATAGGTATAGGACAGTATCACAAGAAACATTTTTTTCTGTGGCATTTTGTATCAGTATGATTACAGAGAAGATGTCAAATCCATGCAAATTGCATTTGGATTGTTTCTAATGGAAATCTATATGAAATTATAATACACATTATTAGAGAAAAGTATTGTATGTTTACAGATTATGGGGATTATTCTGTAAACTCCGAATTTGCCCTTCCGAATTCACTGATGGCAAACTCCCATTATAAAATCGCGACTGCGGCTAAAAAAATTGTCGCGATTTTATAATGGGAGAATTGTCGCGGTCGCGACTTTATAATGGGAGTTAGCTATCAGTGAATTCGGAAGGGCAAATTCAGAGTTTACGGAATAACTCCCTAGATCTTCAAAATTCGAGCATTATTCTAACATGGATTTATGTAAATCCTTGTGATTAAATGTTGCTTTCCTGTCTAAATATCAATTTGTTAATCCGATTATAAGATTCCGATGTTCTATTTCTAGGGCCCTGTCACTTGGACAATGGGAGCGAAGCTGACTTGGAAACTGCAACAGATCCACTTTTCTTTAACTGTCCGAGCACATCAGGGTCATTATATTTAAGGGGAAACTCCTATGATGCCTATGAAATAGGTCATACAGGTATATTCAATGTATAAATGTATATATTTCTGAATTTAATGCTTGGGCAGGCAGGTTTTTCATTTAATAATATATATTTTAAATGAAGCTGAATAAAACTATGCAACATGATAAATCATTCAAACCAGTGGATATTCTCATGATGAGAATGTATTAATAAGAAAATCATTGGTTCTCCTATCATTTGCTGCCATATTTGTTAAATCTGTGACGTTCAGTTTTGCTTTAATACTAGTAATTGTATTTTTGCTATATCTGTGCTTTGCATCCTCTCTTGTGTCTTACTTGCATGTTTTGCCATTTAAAGGTTACAGCATGGATCGAAGAACATCAAACTTTAATTCCTGTGAATCAGACTATTTAAAGCAGAAAGATTTTGGCTTGTACACACAGCAACATGAGGATTCCTTCAAGAATACCTACAGCCATGGTGTACAGTCATTTTCTAATAGATTTTTTGGTCCGATCTGTAATCACAAGGATGATTTTGATTTCAAACCAAGTATGGATGTTGACGTTTTTGGCCCAAAACACAGTCCAGAACAATTGACCCAAGCATCATGTAGCACTTACCTAGGTAAATATTAACAACCGTTTTAATGAGAAAATGCAACTTTCTTCCATACTGCTTCAGAGGAAAGTGGGTGATACAGATGCTGCAAAGAGGATTCTACTGCTTTAGAGCCAAACTCTTATTTAGGAATAAATAAGCAACCTAATACACCGCAAAATGATTTAAGCTAAATTCTAAACCACTTTTGGGTTTAGAAAGAAATTTTATAAACCATCAATTAATCTAATATGCCATCTGCAGTTTATACTACAATACAGGCATTATGGCTAAATGGCATCTTTAAATGCTTGTTGTATAGATTTTTTTAAATTCTTTTATTGTGGGGATGGAGGAAGTAGTTTTATTAAACATAGAACAAATTATACAACTCATTAAATTCTTCATTATTGCTGTGGGGTAAATGTTTGGGTATTTTTCAAATATCAGAAAACCATATAAAACTAGTCAATTTGTTTTACTTCATGAATTCACAAACCCACATGTTGAAATTTTCAGGAACATTTGGAAAACCTTTGTGGAGGTCTCAGCTTGATTCTTCATCTATCTATGCACAACAAACGCTTTGTCCGTCGATGTCTCATACTGCACCCCAAACACCACCAAGCATACAAATGGAGAAAAGTAAAGAAGAACAACGGACAAATATTCCTGATGATCATGTCATTTCATTTCACACTGGGACTTCGGATTATCATAGAACTTCTGGTTTTCAGAGCAATGAGCTGGACACGTAGCGCGATTTCAGAATTGGGAATTATTTAATGGACAGACTTTTCTGACATGCTACCTCAACTTCCTTATGCAAAGAAGATGAACAGTATATGCATCTCTGAATGTACTTTGACTTGAAACCGAAAGGGATTTTATTTTTTTTTTATAAACATAAAAGATAAATATAAAATGTTTTTAATTTTAGAGTTTTGTGTAAATTGAAATGTTTTGTAATTTAAAGGAAATGTAAATATTGATATAAATATTTTTGTATTTTATATGGTCAATTTTCTATGGAAAATAACTATTGAAAATGTTAAATAAAAAGCAGAGCCTTGAATTTGTCATAATTCATAATTATGGCTGTTTAATAGGTCTTATACATTTGCACAAATTTGAATAAACTATGCTGCCATTCTAACTTATGTAAGAGTGAATTTTGAGAGCTAAGTAGTTCAAAAAATGTGGGAATTCAGGGTAACTGAAGAATTGCATAGTGAGTGCTGTAACCCTATTGTGAGGATATGATACTAGGTCAGTGATCGGCAAACTTAGTGGAGGAGGGAGCCACTTTGCTCCCTCCTCCACAGCTGACTGATCACTGTGGAGCCGCAAAGGGGAAGGAGCGCAAGCACCCGATCCCATGACCTGCTAACGTCCAATCAGAAGGAGCGTCTGTGGCCATGGGCGGGGCGGAGCTAGGGAGAGGCACCGTGAATCGCAGCGCGACGGCTGAAAAGTCACACATTGCCAACCACTGGACTAGGTTAACTCCTTACAAGGTCAATAACAGCTTGTTTTAAGCTAAATTATGCAGAAAATGTAGTTTCACAGAGGGCTCGGTTTATAATTTTATGTCTTATTTGATATCTACCTGTCAGGTCAGATAAAACCTTGGTTTACTATGTGGTAAAAGTATCCAAGGTATTAAGATTTTATGCACTCACTGACCCTGAAAAGAATATGAAGGATCAATAGAAAAAAAAATCTATAGAGGAACATTATATGGTTACAAACTTTGCCAAAGCGCTGCCTAGATATAATCATATATGTGAGTATGCCCCAACATACTACAGGCCTCAAGGCAAATCCCCATGATCAGCAGGAAGGATCACATTTCCTTTTTGTTTATACTTAACAAGAACAAAGTACAAATGACTTTGCTTCATCTCCAGTTCCACATTAATGCCTACTGCATGGGGTTATATGGCTTTCTGCTAAAATGTTAAAGTGTAATTTGTAGCAGTAAAGGGTAAGGCACATATGTGGCATTCCAAAGAAGTTTCTCAGGGTAGTGTTAAGTGTTTTAAGGGATACTTTTCTTTGTGTTCCTCTGCTTTCAGTGTTTAAATGGGTAGAAAGGTTTAAGACATCAGGTTATGGCCAAAGTCAATCAACATTTTGCGAGTTTAGTAACATGATTCAGTTTCCTAATGGCAGCCACGGGTTATTTTAGAAATATGCATCAGAGTATTCATTATTTCGTAGCATGCAGTAGTTGTAGTTTCAGTTGCTCTGCTGAGGTAAAATGATAAATGAATATCAAAGCAAGAATGCCTTATCAAACAACATGTACATGTGAACTGCTTGGTGGCAGGTTTATAGACCTTTGTTAACTCAAATTTAGATTTTGTCTGTGGGCACTTTAATTATAGTATCATGGCAAAACAGGGTATATTGTGGCTATTACCAGTTTCCATCTGCAACAGTATTCTGTTTATTTTCCAACATTATCTAATTTTAAATAACTAGTGCACCAGTAATATCAAAATGAAAAACTGAAAAGAATTTGTAAGAGCGCCATCTTAAAATAAAATGGATATTCTAAACAAAGGAAAAAACAATTAATAAGGGAATAATAATTTTTTTTCCACATTTTGATGTTAAAAGGCCAAAGCAATTGGCAAGGAAAAAAAGGGTGCTTTATGGAAGCCTAGTGCTAGGTGTTACCCTGGATGCTGCTGGCTAAAATATGTACATATTTGATTCCATCTTTGTGCATCGTTAGTGCTAATAAAGGCTCAAGGTTAAATATCTAAATATTTGAACAATGCTAGATGGAGATTGACACACACTTTTTCTTCAAAACATCTCGCAGTATTTATTCAGACATTCTTGAAGAAAAGTACACAGTTTCAAAAAAACAACCTCCCCTTTCTCATGTTTTGTATGTACAATAAGTTGTGTGGTTTTTCTTAGAGGATATCTGGAAAAGTACCTTGAGTTGTTTTAAAGAAATAATGTACACCTTTAAACTCTTTTTTTCAGTTTTTCACTTGTTGGGTCATATTTACTAAGACCTATTCAACCACATCGATTTATTTCATCCCATTTTGCTGTCATTTTTTGCTTTCCTGTACTTTTCGATTTCCCTGATTTACAAAGGATGGATAAAAACATTTCCCCATCAAAATAAATCGTTAACAGGGACACACTTTGCAATACTTTTCTATGAGGGTTCCTTCCTTTACAGATCGATATCAATGTCTCTTTTTGATGGGAAAATATTTTGGACTTTGGCTAAATGAAAGAACCAATTCCTTAGGGAATAATGGGTTTATGCCAACCTGAGGGTGGAGAATTCTTCTGGGGGATAAAATGTTTTGTTTTTTTTTAACAATTTCGTACATAAGTAAAAACAGCAATATTGTTAAATATAGGCTGTTTCTCCTGCATTTACTAGTCATAAAAGATGTTTGACTTTAGTAAATGTGCCCCATGGTGTGGTACCAGTCATTAGAACAGGGGTGGGCAAAGTTTTCTTGTACAGGGCCGGTTTATTAATTTTCAACCATGCGGCGGGCCAGTAACATACCCATCGTGGTGAACCCTACCTTTCGTCATACTGCGCTGCCCTCACAACCCCCCCTCCGACACTGTGCTGCCCCCACCACAACCCCCCCTCCGACACTGTGCTGCCCACACCGCAACCTCCCCTCCCACACTGTGCTGCCCCAACCACAACCCCCTCTCCCACACTGTGCTGCCCCCACCACAACCCCCCTTCTCTCACTGTGCTGCCCCCACCACATCCCCCCCTACTCTATACCCTCTGAAGGGGGGGGCGCTATCTTGGTGCCCCCTCCTTCTCCCTGTCCCTATCTACCTTTTCCATGGTCAGTCGTGTCTGCAGTACAGCTCAACGCTCCTCTTTTCCTCCCCTGGCCCCAGTAATGATGTAACTTCCTGTGATCACAGGAAGTTACATCATTGCCAGGGGGAGGGAGGGAGCACCAAGATAGCACCCCCCCCCCTTTCCCATCCATGCCTACCTCTTCTTTTACAACGCTTGGCGCTATGTTGATCCTCTCTCCAGCACTGCCTTTAACAGCAGCGCTGGGGAGAGGATCACTATCTTCTAAGTACTGTAAAAGAAAAGGCAAGCAGGCCGGGCAAGAGAAGGCCGCGGGTTGCCCACCGCTGCATTAGAATGTATTGCCTTTAGTCACATGTTTATAATGTATGGATGTGAACTTTTATGCATTGTGTCTAAGTAGCTAAAATACTCTGTACAGAAAGCTGTCATTAGTTAAAAAAGCAACATAAATGGTTACTTTGTCATTTAAAACAATAAATCGCAAATGGCTTTAGTTTTGTACTGGAGTTTTTAATCTAATAATGTGTTTTAAATAATAACAAATTCTATAAAATGGATGAAAATTGTTCTGCTGGAACCCACTTTTTTGCAAGTAAAGGAATAAAGTCTGTCTTTAAGCCATTTCTGCATTTGGCATTTATCCATTTTCTGATGTAAACTGATATCTTACAAAATTGTTGGACTAGAACCAACTTTCTGAATAGCCCCCTAACTCTTAACATCAAACAATGGTATTGCAGGTTTTGATGTAGAATTTTTTTCTGGATTTTTCTTAACTGAATTTCCTAACCTGCACCAATCAGGTGATGTAGAGCGTTGTAGTTCAAAAATAGCTGATGTTTTTAGACTGCTGTGCCTCACATCTAACAGGTAACAGAAAACAATAGTTTTCCTGTACTTCCAATATGGTATTTTAATTTTAGTTTTGGCACATTATGATATTATATCTTGGTTTTCACCTTGAAAAAAATAAACATTTGAAGCTGATAACATTAAGTTTTGCAAGGGTTAACTTGACAGGCAGTCCGTAATTGAAATCTTCTCACTTTAAATGGGTAAATCTTATATTGCTGTCAGACTGTTTCTTTGACTAGAAAATTGGAAGCAGCTGTTGGAACAACATAACATACACATAGTTACTGAAGGATAGGATGGGATCGAAAGGTTTTCCTGTTTAATTTAGTGAAGATTAAAAGTCTTTTGTTTGTAGCCAGAATCTCTATGCCCAGATCACAGTGTAATTTTTTTCTTTTATTTAGGCGCCAGTGTATTGAGACAGAAAGCTGATCCTACCTTGGACCACCAGATACTAAATACAAGAATGTATTTACATTTTATATTGCTGCATTTTCTAACTTCTAAAAAAAACTTTTCACCAAACCACTGAAAACCTATGGCAGTTAATAGCTGTAGAATAGAACTGTGGTAAAAACTTTTTATACACCCTTTGAATTCATTAAAAATATTCTTTTTAAAGAGATGCCATGTTTATATATTCATATTTCTAATATTAAATGTACAGTATGCGTATACTCTGCACTGTACTGTTTGTCAATGAAAATATAGAGTTTAAATAAGATTGGTTATTTAAAAGTCCCATGGTTTTGTTTTTCCCGAAAAGACTCTCCAGAGCTGCAGAGAGAAAAACAAAAAGTTTTAAGGACTGTTACCTTAAAAACGAAATTGCCCCTAATTCTTTTACATCTTGTGTATATTTAATACGTTCTTCCAAACATTTTGAAATATTTTGAGAAAGAATTTTATTGTAAGAATAAATTACTTTCAGTTTATTGGTCTACATGAGACGCCTAATAAAAGGACAAGTAGCACAAAAACTGATTTTAAAGCTAGATGGCTAAATATCTTAATTTCTATAAACATATTTGAATTTCTGGAAGCATAGATTGAATATAAAGTAAGTATAATTGCATTTGAAGTAGGTTCAATTTTTTGTGTTACTATTCATATGTATTTATTTCTTAACATTTTTGAGGGGGGGTATCCCTGGTCATAGAATTTGTGTAAGTGGAAAGGGCATGGGTTTCTAGCCTTCACTGGTCATATTTGTAGGACCCTAATCTCCCACCTACTGGACCAATAGGTCAGTTTGCTAAGTGCATCCATCCTTAGTTATGAACTAAGAATTCACAATTTCTCCACAACAGCCAACTTCTTTCCTGTGCCCCAACACAACTTTCAGCTGTGTCAAAGATACAGGGGTGCAGGGAACTGCTCCTCCAATCAGATCCTCCAAATCACAATCAAGGAGTCATCTCATTAGAAGACCCGCAATCTGTGTTTCCCAGTGTCACATTGCCAACATACCAGAGAAGCAAGGTGATATATCCCAAAATTCTTAAGCTATATGTCAAAGGTTTTATCATGTAGCTCAGAGTGGCCCAGGCTTCATTTACAGCTGATTGTAAGTGGACTTGATAGGTCCACTTTAATAACACTATTGAACCAGTCACCTGGGTTTTAACTATTTCACCCACAGATAGTTTCAGAATTTTTTTTTTGTTAATTTTATTGTATGGCAACTGAAAGGTTTTGGGTTTGTTTTTGTTATATAGAAACCTTTTCACACTGTCTTGCATAATACAAAAAAGTCACAGCTATTTCTCATACTGTGTAATTTATTGCTACATATAAGCTATGTGAACAAACAGCACCCACTGGAACTACATTGTGTTATGTGAAAGCTGAAGAGCTTCCCTCTTGTGGACAAAAATAAAAATACAAAAATGTCCTGTATAGAAAAATAATAAATACATACATGTATGTATGATTTCATTTATAAAGCACCACAAATTTAACTTAGCGCCGTACAATTCAATAGTACAAATAAAGTACAGACATGGGAAAAGTGCATTACACAATACAAGTGAAGTAAATTACAAGCATAAAATCATCACTTTCAGGAGGTTATTCCGTAAACCCCGAATTTGCCCTTCCAAATTCACTGATAGTGGTCTCCCATTATAAAGTCGCGACCGCGACAATTCTCCCATTATAAAATCGCGACCGTGCCAACTTTTTAGTAGCGGTCGCGATTTTATAACGGGAGTTCGCTATCAATGAATTCAGAAGGGCAAATTCGGAGTTTATGGAATAATCCCCTAAGTGTCAGGCCATGATTAAAACAAGAGGTTGGAGGTTCCTGTAGCGTAGAGCTTACAATCTAAATGGGAGGAAGTCTTACATACACATATAGAAGATAATAGGAGCTGTAACAATGTGCTGGGTCACTGGTCTATAAATACCAATAACAAACATAAATAGCTACTTAAAGGATAGAATATAATATAGAATTTATACACAAAAATCAGTGCTAGTGCTCCATAAGTTAGGATGTTAGTTTAGTTTTAAAAGTGCAGAGGGAATGTTCCTGGCAGAGATAAAGGGGTATAGAATTCCAGATGTGGGGGCAGAAAGAGAAAAGGGTTTAAGACAAGAAAGGGCAGTATTGGTGTGTGGCATGCAAAGCTGATTGTGTTGAGAGGAGCGTAGTTGAGGTCAAGTAATAACAAAAACAACCAAAACCTATGAAATAGGAAAGGGGAATGAAGAAGCGCTAAGAATTCACAGTCAGTTCATTAAGAGTCCATGTATAACAGTGCTACTCTTTGACAAGGCATATACCTCCAGCACCTGAATGTAGAACTGAAAAAAGCACACAAAATGCACCAATAGTGCCTTATCTTGGTAGCCAAAAAATATATGATAGAAAAAGCCAGATCCTCCAGCACTCGGATGTCAGTGCATCAAACGTGAAAAGATTTAAGTATCACCACAGTATGCTGGGAAACACGTGTCTTTAAACCCACCGTATATCTATATGTGAGGAGGCTTACCAGATAGACTGGAAAATAACACTTGTAAAATGATTTTGAGCAAGCAAAGCAGGCTGCTTGGTAGAAATAGAAGGTAGATGCCAGCAGATTAGGGATATGGTACTAGGATCCTCTATCCAATCGTTTATGCACATAAAACAAAAAGCAAAACTTCCATGGTGCATTACAACGTTTAATATAGAGAGAAACCAAAAGGAGTGTACTCACAAACATATGGAGTAAAAACAGCATATAACAAGTAAAATCTCTACGCCTTTCACTGCTGGTATGTCTTCAGCTTCTCTAGGAGAACTTTCAAAGGTTTTCAACTTTCAGTTACTGTGGTTATGCACTGTATATTCAGGACTATACTGCAGAACTTTTTGAATTTACTGTGCTATCCTGCAGACCGCTGACTTTTCAAAGTGCACAGGAAGTAGGAGGAGCCTAGGAGTAATCAAACATTTTCTCATGGCATGGTCTCAGATATCTCAGGACCAATAGATCCAAAATTAAGAATAGAGGATCTGCACTGCCAATTTGATCTCTTATTGTATGCCTTTAAGAGATTGTGCCTGTAGCCAGCTGTGAGCAATAGTATCTCCAGATAAACGGTGCTTCAGCAGTCCTCCTATAACAAAGGAACTTTGTTACTTAAAGAAACTATATGACTGCGTGGGTTAGAGAGATTTGCTGCACACTCGTATGGAAGATTGTGACGAAAACCTTTTGAAGCGCCTGGTCCTACTAACATATAAACTGTATCTCAGGACAAATATCTCCTCGACAGCATCTCTTCCAGATCTAGCTCAGAACCCTACATCCCCCATTTGATTTTTCCTATTTTGAATAACCACGAATCCCACAATAGACTCTTCTTTGCTATACAGTGGGGAAAAAAAGTATTTAGTCAGTCACCAATAGTGCAAGTTATCCCACTTAAAAAGA
>JAKJJM010006694.1:0-10903 GCA_021901965.1 Pipa carvalhoi
GGTCGCCTAAGACCATCGGAAATATAGGGTTTGAATGGAGTCGCCCAATAATAATTAATGAACGGGGGTCGCCAAATCACAGGGAACTGTACTAAAGGGTCATAGCAATAAAAAGGTTGAGAACCACTGCACTAAGGTATAGTACAGCATATGTAAAGATGTAATCTGACTATAGTTCTCCTTTAAAATGGTTATATTCTGCAGTAACTGTGAAATTGTGGAATAATCTACAAGAACTGGTTCTCGAAAAACCCTCTAAAGTTCTTCAACCATGGCTTTGATCTTCTTTATGTCGAAAAACTGAGACCTTATTTATTAGCATAGTGTCTTCACTCCACAGCGCAGTGCACAGTTTCAGAATGTTGATGCCCCTGAAGAACCAGAACTACACAGAGCTTTTCTATGAATGAACAAAAAAATATTAAACCTTTTAGACCAACCACCAGTGTGTTAGCATTTGTAAGGTCTTTGCATAGTTTACTGTGCACAATTCAGCAGCAGTAAGCATTCAGTCCCCATGTGTTTTTATATACATCTTAATTACACATTCCGTTTGTTGGAAAACAAATCCAGTTATCAAGCTTTAGTGACTAACTGCTGTCAAGCAGGGTGGTCTGCCAGCACCCCTGCACCTTCAAAGAGATCTGTTGCTCTTGTGCTAGAACTTAGATTTGGAACACTAATTAACTTTGTCAGGAAACCATAACTGAACCACAGTTAGTTTCCTATGTACTCAGTTTTATAGAACTTCCACACAACTGATATGGGACCAAGGCTAAATGTTGTCCTGGTTATTGTATTATGAATGATAGAAACTCACAGGTCAGTTCCAACCAAATTGGTTAGCAGTCTATGCTGTAGAGAGCCTCAAAGTTTGTTTAGAGCACTTGGCCTGTGGTCTGGTTGGAATTAGGTTGATCATTCAGCTTTACTATTGTGTCCAGTTGTGGACAGCAGTCTGCACATATGCAGGGAGGCATTTTTGTTCTGCATTTTCTGTATGTGTGTGTGTGTGTGTGTGCTAAGGGGGTCATTCCAGTAGCTCTGAATTTTCCGTCCCGAATTCACTTATAGCGAACTCCCATTATAAAGTCATCACCGCGACAATTTTTTTGTCGCGGTCATGATTTTATAATGGGGAAATTGTCGCACTTGCAACTTTATAATGGGAGTTCGCTATAAGTGAATTCGGGACGGAAAATTCAGAGCTACCGGAATGACCCCCTAAGACTGGGGTGACACTAGCTGATTTTCAACTGAGCTTTTTAAATTAGGCTCATTATTGTATATCGTGCAAAACACACTAGCCTGTGTGAATTATCCCGCAGGAAACAATGGAGACTATTTTTTCAGGTGAGCTGAAAATCAGCTAGTGTCACCCCAGTCTGATAATTCTTTACTGTGACAGTATGTATATGGTGAATGTGTTTTAGTTAAATGAAGAAATCTTTTAAACTACCAAGCACACAGTAATATCTAAAAATAATTGTAGAAGAAAACATTTTTTTTATTACACTTTTAAATAATTTATTTTAGATTTTCTTTTTCTTGTACACAAGTTTAATAAAGTAAGGCAGCATTCACACAGCAAATCTGGTGTATTGTCTTCAATATTTTCTTCTGCATTTTGACGATATGTTTGTTAGTTCTGGCATCAGTCAGAATCGATGACTAATGTCTATTTGAAGTTTAGAACAATTCAATCATTGATTCTCTCGATTTTCCGACCCCAACCCATTTAACTGTAAATAGAAAGACAAAGAACATCTTTGAAGTACTAGCAAACTTGATAAGAAATGCAGTGTGGGGTGTAAGGGTGAAGTGGTACAGTGGGACGACCCAGTCCTGAGTAGTAAGGATTCTGTATATTTCACCTTACATGCATGCAATATCTTACATCTCTCCCCTGGCTATAGGGCTCTATTAGTGTAGTAAACAAATATCCTGTATAGCATTTACAAAGTGAGGCAGGACCATTACATTGGTCAAGTAATAGCAACATCCACCATGTAAGCTCAAACAGTATTATAACTTTTTACGGTGCAAGTAAATAGGCTTTACCAAAATACTCATCTTCTGTAATAAGCTGTACACAGTACATTGGTTTGAGACAAGCAAAATGTTTACTGTATCTACCTAACTCTATTCATACGCAACCACAGTGAAATGCTTTTGCCCTGGAAAGGAGAGCAATTAATTTATTAATGGATGCTAGCCTCCATATCTCAAATTTATAATACTTTTCTAGGTCTGAACAATGGTGCATTTTGATTTATCTTGCATGTTCCAAGAAAATGCAAACGGGTTTTGGGCAATTAATGGCCGGTAGACTTCCCTTCATATTAATTTAAGCACATGACCTGACCTTAAGAGCCTGATTGACTAAAGTGCGAATTCACCTGTCGAATTCACTTTGCTACAATTCAAGTCGTATCTTCAAAATAGTCACATATTCGCTTCTCACTATTGACTAAGTGGAGAATATGCTTGTTGAACAGGTGGACAGCAGTGAACGCTGTCGGATGCGTAGTGTGGCGTAGTCAGTCGGATAGAAGTAAGATGAAACGTCATGTGGAGTGAGGCGAATTTGACAAGTGAATGGCAGTGATGATAATCTCGTCATATCCCACTAACTGTATTCTGTGAATAGTCTATCTATTTCTGTCACCTTGACCCTAGGTCATGTCGTTACTTATCGCGATATCGCGGCCGATTTTTTCAATTTTGCACAAATCGCAGCCGATTTTTACTGATTTTGCAAAAATCGGAAAAAATCGTGGCTGATTTTTTCGATTTTGCAGCCGCAAAATCAAAAATATCGGCCGTGATTTTTTTCGATTTTTATAAATTTCGCCCTAAGTCCCTTTTAAAATACAAAGGTGCATTTTTTTGAAAAAGTCCAAAAATAATTCAACTGACCTAACTGCAAAGGCTCATTGGAAAGGTTTTTTCTTACACAATCTTACAGCTTTTTTTTTAGTTATTTTTAAAAGAATACATCCCAACACATCTAACAATCAATCGTTGGCTGAAAAACGAATTCAAGATAAATAATTGTAAGTTGTTTCTTCTTGCACCACTGTCTGGACTCTGGCTTGTTCATCTTACTGTATTCTGTAAGTTTACAGTAAGACAAATGTTTGGCACTGCCATCACTGTGTGTCTGTTCCAACCCTGCACTCATAAAATGCTCACCTGGCACACCAATGTGGTTCTCCACAAATCTGATGTAATTTTGTGCTCTTGCAGGAAGATCTTCCCATTTCCGAGCCCCAGTTGTATCAGTCTTCCAGCCTGGCATCACTTCATACTCCATTTCTACTTTTTGTAAAATTTCCTGATTTGCTGTAAAATGTAATTTAGGAACAGATTATTTTTAAAACATGAATCTGGCATTTCTAGTTAATAGATAATGTCCTTCTACTTGCATCTGCATTTTAACCAAGAACAGGGAAACACTCCTTGAAATGAACTGTGCTATTGAACAGTAATCCTAAAATGGATAGCTGCTTGCCGCTTAGCAAATTATCTTGACTACTGAATGACTTTTCAATTTGTATTGCTGAATATTGCTATCAATATGGTGCTGGCCACTGGGCAATATGGTTAAGGTGTGTGGTAAAAAAAAAGTGACTTAAAATGTGGCATCTATGCTGCATTGTTCAACATATAAAACTCTGGTATTTTTTGTATTACACCGCAGTTTATAGCCTTTACATTGATGGTCAATAAATTATGTCTAGATTACAAGTTTCTGCATAGGCTAAATTAAAGAACTTTTGGAAGACTGGTGCCCTTCAAGAGAAAAATAGATTTCCCCATTATGCAGAAAGGTATTCTAACTGAATAAAAAAAGGACACTAGATGAAATAGTATGCTGATACATGGTTTAATGCATCATTTAGGTAAAGGCACCATGATAACAATCATCTACTAGTAAACAGTTGTGCCCGGAAAGAAGAATTTATTTAAATACCTTGTTAGACATAGGAAACGTAAGCTAAAAATGCAACCAACCTGGAAAATATGGGATTCGCTTTCCGTTAAGCCTGTAGGCTACGCCAACTTTAATTTCATCCAAAATATCCAAAATATCTAATTTTGTTAGTGCCAGCCTGAAAAAATAATAGCATTAATGAAGAAATGACCTACAGTTATAGTCATCAAAGAGTTTCATGATCAAAGGATGCAAGTTTCCCCAATTATACATGCACCTTATCTATGTTAGCAATCTCTTGTGGATTCTCATATGCCGTTTATTATATTTTATTTATATTAATTTAAAAAAATAATTTAAAAAGTTTCTCTCTTCCATCTTTCTAACTTTCTGATGACAACAGTGTCCATCATTACAATCTTGCAGTTAGCTTTGTCTACTGTCATTACACCAATCCAAAGAGAATCTAAGGAAACAATAAACTTTGTTGCCATCTAGAGGCCCTAGATTGCAAATGCTGTAAAAACGCTGTAGAAAGACTACATTGTAAAAAAACAACCCAACATGGAAAAATAAAGTCTTAATTTTTTGTTTGTTTTTGGAAGCACTGGCATACCTAAGGCTTTATCAGTATATTTATATGATTTCTGTAGGGCTGTTTCTATTAATGACTTACGCAGTAAAACCATTGATCATGTGTGCATATCGTAATATAACCAGGTCTAACCATCCACATCTTCTTTTTCTTCCTGTTGTTACTCCCCATTCATGGCCTCTGGTCTGAAGAACATTACCAATTTCCTGAGAATAATGAGATACAAGATGTGGAAATAGATTCTAGAATATATATATATATATATTTATATATATTATATATAGGAAAAGACAACTAGTAAATATATAAAGCATGATAGAAAGTCCAGAGAAAATCATGGAAAATGTAGGAACACATACACTTTAAATAAAATAACAGTTTACATTTCTTATTCTGAATGCAATACAGTTTTTACAGCATACAAACATTTATTTGCTCTGTCGGGAAGGCCCCAATGCCCACTCTTGTTGTATAGGCTTTGACCACACCATATACTTCTCCAACATTTTGAGGGGGGATCCCAAGCCCAGTGCAGACACCTCCCGCTGTGCAATTTGAAGATGTCACAAAAGGGTAAGTTCCTGCAGATGAAAATGATTTGAATATGATTCCAGCTTGACAGTAATGTCTCAATGAACTTATTTAGTCTAAGGCCAGGACCACACTCAGGGGGTTATTGACTAAAGTGAGGATTTGACTCCCATAATAAAGTCGCAACCGCGTCAGTAGCGTCTATTGTGTAGTGTGCGACTGTCAGCTGGCGAATTTGCCACATCACAAAGTTTGCTGACTACCCGAATATGGGGAAGTGGCAAATTCACAACTTTATGTGACAATTCGAACTTTAGTCGATATCCCCCTAGCTGTTTTGTAGCTGAGCAGAAAAAATAGTATATATTGTTCCGTGTGAGATAATCCGCCCAGGAAATTTTGTTTTTCACCATAGTCAATATTGATCCGAATTAAAAACAGCTCTGCTACAAAACAGCCAGCGTGGCCCTGGCATGAAACAAGTTTGATAATGGCTTCCTGAAAATACTTTACTCTGCATATTTGTCCTTTTTTACCTAAAATAAAAACCGGAACTAAAGAAATGAGACACCTAGTTTGTCAAAAACTGAACATACAAAATACTTTACATGATATTTTGTCAAATTTGCAAACTTTCAGAACTTTTTGGAGCTATTGAGACAAAAACTATATTTAGATGACCTGCACATTTGACCTGCATTGATAGCAGAATTGACAGTAATCAAAAAGTTAAACATATATGGAATGTGTCTCTTACTAACCAAAATCTATGTCAAGTAATGCAGCATTGGCACCTTCCACCAGTATTTTTTTTGGAGATCCATGTAGCGCCTCATACATGAAATATACTCCATCTCGTACCATGGGTCGTATTTTTTCAGCATACATCTGATTTGTTAGAAAGAAGTACATAAAAAAACAGAAAACCAAATTAACAGCAGGGCTACAGCAGGCTTGTATTGAAGCCAGAATTCACAAATCACAAAATGGCTATACTATGGTGTTAATCAACCATCTAAAGCCAATCTGCACAAATCACAAAATAGATAACATTTGGCTTGTGAATATAACAATATGGACTCACCATGTGTAAATGAAAATCTCAAGCCAAAATGCACAAATCACAAAATAGCTTCACTATGGGGGTTATTCATCAAAAGAGGCAATCGATTACAAAGGTCTAATAACCTATAACAACCAATCAGATTTTGTCTTTCAGAATTTTAGTTTCCCTTTACCAGTGAATACTGATTGATTGCTATTGGTTACTAGACCTCAACGTTGATGTATTCCCCTGTATGGCTTCTAATTAAGTATCTATAGCCGAACTTCACATATCACAACATGGAGACACCAAGGCTGGATAAAGCAAATATCTAGCCAAACTGAAGAGATTTAGCGATTGCAATCATCCTACCTTCAGCTTCTTTAGTTGTCCCTCAATGTCTATTTCCAGATTAGAGAACATAGACTGATATTGATGTGCCAAGGTTTTAAACCTGTGGAAAGATATGAAGGAGTCATCTCAAAAACATGATAGCAAATATAACCTTACTTCTCCAAGCCAAAGAACCCATTTTAATGTAGAATTGTTGGGAAACACATGGCTGTGTGCTGAAGTTACATCAAATACAATAAATTTCAGAAGTTGCATAATTACTTGTTTATAATAATCCCATGATGCAAGCATTTTAAACTACACATGGCATCATCCTATTATACCCCAAGTAATTAAAAATGATCAGTTCTAGTCTAAAGCCACATGAGAAACCTTAATTACTTAATCTTTAATAAAATAAATATAAATCTAATATCAAAATATTTGAAATCTCATTAAAACACTTTTGTACTTTTAGCATAATCTTTATGTGCCAACAGCCTCATCAAGTCTCTTAACTCCATGCATAGTGGTTTGTTAAGTAATAATTCTTCCAGCTTCATCTACTGCATGTCTCCCTTCTGGTCCACTTCTTTATTTGACACTAAAGCACATGAATACAATTTCTTTGCCCCATTTAGCTCAGGTGGCTGGTTTTCTCACCTGATCCCTCCTGCTGCTTATTAGTAAAGGTGGGGGTGTGAAGACCAGTATGTGTTTAGTGTATTTGTTGCTGGCTTTTTATATTGTTCCTGATTACTTGTATTTTTATATATTCAGTCATTGTGTGCTGTCACTTGGATGTTCAACTGATTTAATACTGGTTAGTTGGCTTGGTTAGTGGGCACCAAGGTATTAAATGGACTATCGATAATCACTGAAATTCTGACACCTTAAACTGGCTCTGGGACACTTTGTTTTTACAAAATTTCTTAGTTTTTTGCAGTTTTCTAACTATGGGGGGGGGCTTAAAATTTGTTGGTTTGGATGTACTGATCCATGAACCAAACCACTGCCATTTTGCTCATCTCTAATTAATCGATACTCTCCATAAACTGTGGGGTGAATCAATATGGAACACCTGCACAAAGTGATAAGATGGGTCAGAAGGAAGCTGGGAAATGGGGAAAGAAAAAGGGATTCTCTCTGAAGAAAGGCTGTACTGAAAGGCCTTCTACTATTAAAACAGAAACAAATATGTAACCAATATGAGTTTGTCATCCTTTTATCAAATATATGCAATGAAAACTCACTTCAAAACCCATTCACTGATTTTCTAGCAGATAATATTATAAAATAGACTTTTTACCCCTAATTCCATGTCACTCATGCAGTTAAAATATACTTTTTTGGTACCTTAACACTTCCTATTTCCCATTATACGGGAGTGGCTAAAACTGCTCATATGGCCTACACAGTCATTTTTCTACAGACACAGCTATCATTGCATCTTTTGCTGTTTTAATGCTTATGTTGCTTATATTTATAGGGTCTCTTGAGGACCACCCAATGTTTCGAATCCAGTTTGTATTTGTATGGAAAGTCTGACCCAATTGTAAGGTACATAGAGCACAAATGGAAAGAAAGAGATAGATACACTGATCCAAATTTAATTCAATAGGAAAAATGCATCCACATTGTCAACAAAAGCTATATGCTTGAATTTACTAAAAATAATCTGCCAGTTGTAGGATGATACTCAACCTTGCTGAAAATTCATCAAAGTCAGAAAGCAGATCACAGATTCGGAGACCCGTACGCGATGCTTTCGATGCATATGTTGGTCCAATTCCTTTCTTTGTGGTGCCAATACTAATTAGAAAAAACAATGCAATCATAACCACGTGCATAGTAATAATAAACTCTATTCATTGTTTAGTAACTAGAGTCATTTTTCTACAAAAATCCATTTCAGCAACCCTGATTTTCCTAAAAGCTTTCTTTAGCGCCAGTAAGGATGCACACTTTTATGTGACTTAAAGAAGAACTATAATAAGTAATTATACTTAACTTAATTGATCTATCAGCAGTACACTGAGGGGGTCATTCCGGTAGCTCCGAATTTTCCGTCCCGAATTCACTTATAGCGAATTCCCATTATAAAGTCGCGACCGTGACAACTCTCACATTATAAAATCGCGACTGCGACTAAAAAATTGTCGCAGTCGCAACTTTATAATGGGAGTTTGCTATAAGTGAATTCGGGAAGGAAAATTCGGAGCTACCGGAATGACCCCCTCAGTGTGCTAGAGCAGCATTCATCCTACGATCCTCAGCCCAGGGTCGTGAAATGAGTTCATCGCTACTGCAGCTTATTTACTGAGTATGTATGTGATGTCGATCGTTAGATTATTAATACATAAATAACCAGGAAGAGAGCTTTAGTAGCGATACATTCATCTCATGACCCTGGACTGAGGTTCATGAGATGAATGCTGATCTAGCATTAGTGTACTGCTGCTAGAGTGATCAGGTAAGTATCATTACTTTAAAAGCAATAAAAAGTCTCTAGGCTGTTGAAAGCCGGAGGCTGTGGAGTGCTTCCACAGCCTCCAACTTTTGACAGCCTAGAGACTTTTTATTGCTTTTCATGTTGAGGGTATCTTGGCAGATTGCGATTTTTTTGGTCATAGCGCATTCTGAATTGGACCAGGACTTTGGACTTTCATCTGTATTTCAGGCCTCTGTTTTTTCATTATTTATTTATTTACCCTTTTTTTTTTGGGTGCTACACATTTTTCGATTCCTTAGGAGTCCTTTTTCTAAGTATAATTAGTTACTATAGTTCTCCTTTAATAAGGAATATACATCACAATTTCTTTGGTAATTATATTATTTCAATACTAGATTAATGGGGACCTATTCCCATTATCTAAAATACATTCCATATTAACTAAGTGGCATTGTATAGATCATGTGTAATATGCTTTGTGACCTGGCCAAACATATATTTTTAAATACATAACAACTTCCTTTCTACCTGTTGTAGCTGTATATTAACCCCCCACAATGTAATACAGAACTCTACTGACTTCCCATACTAAAAAATTTACTAACAGCAAGGTGTTGTTTTATAATTACTTTTTCCCCTCCTGAGCTTGACGCTGCACCTCCTGAAGGCCATCGACAGCCTGGTGAAAATCACACACTACATAGTAGAGAAACAGAACAAAATATTAAATTGCAGAATTATCCATTTGTGTAAGAATGCTAATATTTATATTTTTATGCAAAATGTTAAAAATAGCTTTAATAATTAAATAGTTTATATTAAAGATGATATAAGCATTTGAACTGATATATTTTTAAACATAGATTGGGCTCCTAGAAGCAATTTTCTAATATTTTTTTGTCAACATGCTAGTTTACAATGCACTCTTCCATTTATTTTTACAGTATTTATAACCAGGGCCCCCTATTGTGTCCTATACGATGCAGCAGTATACTCTATGCACTAGTGCCCCACTCAGTGCAGTAGCACAATCTATTTAGTGCTCCATTGTTTCCTACATAATGCAGCAGTACCCACCATATATTAGTGCCCCACCGAGCAGTATCCATATAATGCTCCAGCAGAGCCGCTTACTGAAAATAAAGCCATGCTGAAGGTAGAAATCTGGTAGGGAAATAATAGACTGCAGCAGTGGTCAGATGGTGGATCCTCTATACAACAGTGGAGTTAGCACAAAATTCAAGAACTGCTGCAGGCTTAATTTTTAGGGGATCTCCAGGCCCCTCCAAACTGGGCCACCATGCCAGTTGCCCCTGTACCTATTTGTTGGCAGCCCTGTTTAACATCTATACAGATTATTCACTCTCTGCCTAATTTGCATTTATAAAAGTCTGCATATGAGTAACCCTACTCCTTGTGAACATGACATCTGTGATTTCAGTTCACTGTAAAATTTAGTCTGTGATTATACATAAAGGGGCGTGGTCATTTAGTAGCTGTGGCCTAACGCATCAAGCGTTCTGTGCCTATTGGCTCCTAAGATGTAAATCCATCAACATTTTAGGTTATTTCCAAAATGGAGGAATGATTAGTATTCTGTCAATATTCACACATTTCACTTACCAATATGTGCCCGGTCAGATATAATTAGTCTTTTTTCCCAGTCTTTTAAACCTGTTAAACAGACAGATATGTGAGACAAGACAACAAATATGAAATTGTGGATGGAGAAGACGTTACAAAAACAGCCTTGGAGTCTTGTTCAGTTTGCAACATTGCAATACTACTTCATGAATCTGACAGCAATTTGAGTAGTCATTATGTGTTCAAGTGACAATTCCCCAACGTGTCCTGGTGTGAATGCGTAGATCAGGGGTTCTCAACCTGTGGGTCGGGACCCCATTAGGGGTCGAATGACGATTTGCCAGGGGTCGCCTAAGACCATCGAAAATATAGTGTTTGAATGGGGTCGCCCAATAACAATTAATGAATGGGGGTCACCAAATCACA
>JAKJJM010006701.1:0-10984 GCA_021901965.1 Pipa carvalhoi
AGCCACAAAGAAAAACATTTTGGGCCAGATTCCGTATGCTCCGAACACTCGCGGAAATGCCTTTGTGAAGGCATTTCCGTGAGTGTTCGGAGCATACGGAATCTGGCCCTTTGTCTTGATAACACAATACCCAGGTGTCAGACTGGAGTGCTGGGGCCCACCAGGAAACAAGAAATTAAGGGAGTTATTGACTAAAGTTCGAATTGTCGCATAAAGGTGTGAATTCGCCTGCTATTGTTGCGGTCACAACTTTACTATTGTCGCGGTTGCGAATTTGCTATGGTAATCTGCTATTTAGTCAATAAGGAGTAGAGAATCAGGGCGGAGCCACCAAAAGTGATGAGAATTCACTTCAACAGTCAAATTCTTACCTTAGTGAATAACCCCCTATGAGGTCCATGGGTCCATGAGGAGCTCACTAAACAAAATATTTCCCCTCTTCAGTCCCTATAGATATCTTGTATTCTACCTTTTTTTTTTTTAACTTCTACCTTCTTCACACTAACCTCAGAAATATGTTATAATAGTGTAGTGTGAAACTCCAGTGGGGCCCACTGAGAATTTTCCCTGCGTCCCGGTAATCCAGTCTGACCCTGAGTATACCTTAAATGAATAATGTTGATAAATAACAAGTAAATTGATGGGAGTTTGATAAAGATATAATCGTATTTGTATAAATTAATGTATTTACTTTTCGTCACTGCATCTTATTTCAGTGTCTTCCCTTTGATCATAATGATTGAGATGTTACAGTCAGTGACACGAATCTCACAAATCCCTTCAGCTTGCATTGCCCACAGAAAATGAAAGGATCCATAATGTCCTAATAAAGTAATAAAATGCATTTAATTAGTATTTCACTACTTCTGAAAGACAAAATGTGATACTTTATTTTGAAAAGAATTTTACTTTCAGCCTTTCAGCGACTCATTAAAGTACTTTTCCAAAATTCCACAGAAAACAATGGCTCTGGATGGATGTTTATTTATGTATGAGCTAAAATATGTCTGTAAATAGACAGAGAAATTGAGCAATACAAATCAGGAATTCAGCTTAAAAGTACTCTTAAAGGATATGAAAAGTTTGAATAAAACATTATTTATATTTGACATATATACATATAGAAAGCCAACTTAATCATTAAAATGTAAAAATTATTTTGGGATCAGTAATACTTACCTCTTGTTTAAACTGCCCTGCTCCCCAGCCATTCTGTGTACAGGCTTTTCCTGTATAGTGCTGATAAACCCCGCCCCTGAGTGACATCATTCACTATTCAGAGAGCATGATCTTGTGTGGAATCCCTCTCCCTTCTCCTTATCTAATAAGCCTGTTCCTAACCCTGAGCATGTGCAGATCAAAGCTGTTCCACTGCCTCTGGGGTCAGCTGTACAGAGATGAAGTCAGGGAAAGAAGGAGATGTGACTACACACAGCAGGGAAATCTTTGAGAGGGAGGGAGCAGTCACAGGGGAATATTGAGCTCTGTTGAATTAAGAGGTGAGTCAGGAGTTTCTTAATTGTTATATTGCTTGACAATAGGTAAATAGGGCTTTCTTTATAGCCAGGGTTTACTTACCCTTTAATCAAGTTTTAATTGGTTTACAGAGTGTAGTCAGTTGTCTGCAATAGATGGTGTTTGTTTTTTCCGTTCATTCATTATGTGTTCGTCTGCTCATACCCATTTCCTCTAATTGTAGAAAAAAACAAATCAAGAGAAGTGAAATGTAACTGCAGCCAAAGGTAACAAAAGCCAAGCTGGAGAAATGCAGGCTATGTGTGTGCTTATTTTCTGTCCTTTCACTTAACACCACTTTATTCTGTGCATGGAGATGACTCCACCATTTTTGACATTACTAACATATATTTAAGAATCCAACCCACCAGACCTATAGTATCTATGTAGTCGCCATAGAAATATGCCTGCAAGCAATTCAATATCATGTACTGTATATGGCTTGGTGACAAATCTTAGTAGGTTGCAAAATGCATGCACCTTTTTAGGATACAAATAATAATAAACAATGTGAACTAGAAAGCCATGGGATTTCTATTTATTACAAATTTACAGTGTTTTGTTAATCTTTCAAAATAATACACAAGACATTATATATTATGGAAATGATATATAGCAATGTAGAAAAGATGCTATATTCATTAAATGGGCAGAAATGTAACTGCATCTTTCCCTAGGTGTAAAACCAATAATGCAGACTTTTTCATATGATCTGGGACTGTCCTCCCATTTTATAATATTGGCGTGAGGTGATGGAGTACTTAAGTACCTATATGGAAGCCCCAAGAGTAGTCTCTCCACAGGTTTACTTGCTGGACTTATTGGATGAATTAGGGGGTAACAAACATTATTGTATACTGTTGAGGATTCTTTTATTTATGCCAAAAAAAAATAGCTATACATTGGATGGGGCAGACTTTGCCATCTGTGTCTAAATGGCTGGCCCTGATTAAAGCGTAAACACCCTTATATAAATTAACATTTTTAAGTAGAGGAGCAGTGTCCAAATTTTATAAAATATGGGGACCTTGGCTACACCATGAAACAGAATAAGTAAATTTACTCAATGGCTGAGACTTGAATGACATTCAAAATTTAAACTAATGTATTCGTCAGACAATCAACAATAACACCAAGGGCCACATTCTGGTAAATTCGTATGTGCCAGATCGAAGGCATTTTAGTGAACACGTGAGGCGCACCGCCGAAATTGTCACAGACGTGCCTCAATATGCTTGAAGAACAGGTGAACAGCAGCAGACAAAACTCTGCTCGACTGTTCTTCAAGCGCATATTGAGGCGTGTCCGCGACAATTTGTGTTTGCTAAAATGCCTTCGATCGAGCACATTTGGATTTACCGGAATGTGGCCCCAAATATTGTTTTGTTTCATTGTATTTATTTTGTTCCTTTTATTTCATATTACTATAAATTAATATTATTATCATTAATGTTTTACATTTGTTTAGTATGTATTATCAATGTACTGGTTAAACACAGGCTTCATATAAAAACTATAAAAAAAAGAAAAGACGCTATATTAATTTCAGCGTCTCACCATATTGAATGGTACCTGCAATTACATTAACTACGTGTCAAGTGGAAGGACTTTTATTTTTTAAGTATTACAGGCATTTTAGACTATTTGCACAGAAAAAGCATGAGACAAAATTCTTCAGATAAGATTTAATTGCCCAGGTTGACAACAAAGAAAGCAGAATTAGACAGGATTTCAGTAGGGCCTGGGATCTGATATACCACCTGCATTGATATGGAACAAACAATATTTTTTTTACCATTTTTATTCCTTTCATCTTCTTGTCAGTGACTATCCTAAAGGTTTCTCTTACTCCATAGGGTTCAAGGAAGTGAGGAGACCTTGAGAGAAAATGATTTACAGGAGGTAGGAGAGGATGAAGTTTTATCCTGAGTCCTTCAGCTCCAAAGATGTCAAGGTTCGGAGTTTATCCTACACAACATTTGAATCCTTTACTACTGCTGGAGGACTTGTGTGTAAGAACACACAACATTTTAGCTGTGCATGCTGCTACCGATCAGTACAATGCTGAATGAAGACCGTATGTAATCGCATGCGCTGAACAACTTAATGTCTTGCCTTGGGATGTAAAATCTGTTGTTACTTTGTTGGCGTGTTGGTCATTTTGCCATGAGCTCGCTCTTCCAGAGACTCCTAAAGAGATATATCCAGAGAAGGTGCTTAAGTTGTATGTTGCAAAAAAAGTGGCTTGTAGCAAATGTCTTAATGCCAAATATCACAGATAGCACACACACACACATTCACAGCTGCACTAAGGTAAGGTCTGAATATTTTTCAATTTATAGGCAGATCTAGTTTAGAACCAGTGATCTCCATCTCTTCCAGTCTATACAAAATTCTCCCAAGCTAGTGGAAATGTTCTTTCTTTGTTTGCAAATATTCCCTATTTGTTTTCTTATAGTTTAGTGATATTAAATTATTACTTACTTTGCTATTTCATCCAACAGCATCTTTACTCATGGAACCAGATCAAAAATTGCCATCATCCTGTGAGAAAAAAACAAGTCAAGTTGTTAAAATTTTTCCCAGGGACTGTTAGTCGAATGGTTTGTTTTACAGGGGAATTAATTGTTAGGTTGAAAAAGCATAATGCAAAATTATTTCATTATCACAAAAAAATATTAGCAAGGTAAGAATTATATGCGAAAAGCAATTTATCATCCATAATAATTACTTGGTAGAGTTTTGTATTTCCTTACAGGTCCCTTTAAACTTCCTGTGTACCAAAAAAAACCTAAAGGCTGCCTGGTATTGGCTGATAGCTATAGTTCAAAAACATTTTTCTGAATGAATGTTGGACATGTTACAAATGTAACAGTACTCACAAGTACATTTAACCTGGTGTTTAGTAGCAAAATAGTAGAATAGCTGATTGCTATTTGGCAAATTGCTAAGTTCCTAGTGTGCACTGAGTTTGTTTCTTATTTTGGTACCTGCCATCTTGGAACTTTTTAAGGGAGCACATCAGCAAGGCTCCTCTAATCAGATCATTCAAAACACAATCTCTGAGGAAGTCGATTGGAGGAGCTTCAGTATTAATATTTTTACTGCCCCTAGTGCTTCTTTATTGCCAGGGGATAGCTTGGGGAAACAATGTCAATGTACCACTGAAACACTAGGTATATTTAGCTGACCGTAAAAAATAGATCAGCTGAGTGATCAATTCATTTAAGACTTGATTTGTTTTATTTAAAATGAATTTTCATCAATTAGCTTTCTGTTTAGGTGCTGTACTATATCTCTTTCAGTCTTTACATAACTTAGCAGTTAGTTGCCCAATTAATTAACGATAGCAATCAGAAGACCGTTTACATGGAAACAGGAACAAATAGTTCTTAAGAAAAATGTAAATAACTCAAAACTGCAAAAAAATAAAAAAATGAAGCTGCCTTAGATTACCACTATAGACCATATATTAAACCTTAACTCCAAGGTGAACAATCCCTTTAAATACTAGCAGAAGCAGATGCACTGCCAAAAGTAAGCCTTATGTTGAACACTTTAATGCAAGAGAGGCATTCATTGTGCAATGAATGCAATATATGATAATCTTGAACTGGCAAGTGATTTATATGCAAAAACAGTATCAGTATTATAGGTGTATTTTTTAATGTTTATAAAGTTTATAAACTTAATATTTTATGGATTTGTGTTTGGAGATCTATAAATGCTGGAGCCAGGCTTTAAGGTGTATACTTTTAGAATGCATTTCATAAGGTTAACTGAACCCCAATCCTTTCACTGCCAAATAGGTCTAGTTTAAGATATCTAGCACTAAAAAAATCATAATAAACAAAGACAAATTCTATTCAAATAATTAGAAAGCTAATAATGCAGAACCTCAACAATATGCAATAGCTTATCTTACATATGTTTGTACACTAGTTAGTAAACCTGGACACCAAAAAAACCTAGAACATGGAACAATGTAAATAGATAGTAAATGTCAGTACAGCTATTAAGAAACTAATGCCCTCAAAATTATAATGCATAGGCCTGCTCCTTCTCATAAAAGTGTTTTTGCCACAAACCTACAGGATCCATATCCAGCACTTAACCCTTTCATTAAAACTACTCTGTGGATTGTTTGAGTTGGAAAATTGGGCCTTGTCTAAGTAGTGATGCACAGACCATTTGTATGTAAAAGGTGCAAGATTCTAGTACCACTTGTTATATCACTGTATGACAGCCTTATTAAAAAGAACATAAGAGGGTAGTTCGGGACACCTAGACCTGCACTGATGATTATAGTGAATTAAGTGTTTTTTGTGTCAACTTCTGGTGACTTATGATGGTTAAGATCACATGGGCATTTTGAGTCAGCACAATAGTGTGTCTTTGTGGTGACAGCCATTTCCAATTCAAATAGGAAGGAAGTTGCTTCAAACTGCAGGACCTTATAGTCTATGTTGCTGCATTAATGAATGGATTTATTTCTCAGCAATATAGTACTGTTATTTTAAAGAACTTTATTTTGATTGGCTTCTGAGAATGCAGTTTGCAAAGCATCTATTTATTTTGTTACCAGCCTGTTCCAATCACTGGGCAAATCTGTTTCTTACCACTTGAATTGCTGTTCTGTTGCTTTCTGTGGAAATTGTTTGTTTGAGCTGAGGCAAAAATATGGCAGCTAATTTTCATATATACGTAACAAAAACATGAAGGAAAATAATGTTCTTCATTTATTGTTTTACTTGTAAATAGAGTATACTCTAATATATAGAGTATATTTTTACCTTAAATATTACCTCCATGTTATAATGAATTAATTGCACAGGTCTTCCAAAATGGGAGTAAATTATTCTGCCCACTTCAAACTGTCACCCTGCTCTCTCATAAAACATGAATATTTTTTTGGTAGATAAAAAGTAACAAAGCAAAACTGGTATTACAAGTAATATTTATATTAGCATTATAAATAAAAATCGCGACTAGTTTTTTTTATAGTATAAATTATGTTACAGTGCTTCCCTCAGTTATACAAGTGCCAATCTTATTGGAATTCTGGCAGTCCAGCAATTGCTGGAAAGTTGCATACTGTGTAAGGTTGAAAAGAAAACATTCCCATATTGTATGATATGATATAAGGAGCAAAAAACCTCATGTAGGTCAGCTGACAATTTAGCTTTCTAGGGGAAAATATATTATGACCCCAAAACATCTCTAAATCGAACCACTGGATTAAATTCATTATAATTAGAAATGCCTTTTCTTGCCAGAAAGCCATGCTACTCATTTTAAACATAATATATCACTCTCTTACCACCTTGGTAGGAAATTCCTCAACTCGAGTGTCCTTACAGTAAAAAATCCCATCCTGCCGTGAAGCTGAAGCTTCCTTTATTCCAGTTTCTGTATCGCCCTAATGAAGAGAAGTTCATTAGGTGCATTTGTTGTTATCTGGGAGATATTTCTACATATTAATCATTTCCTATTGAATGAACAGACTCACCTCTACAGTCTTTCTGTATAATCTGTCTTTTATATGATTGGTAGCACACCTTTTGATGATGACACTGATTTCTCTTTTAGGTGCAGGTGTCCATATTGTGCAACTGCTGTGCAGATTTGTGCAAAGCATCACCATAACCCATAAATTTTAGTATTATAGCACCCTTAAAGTACAGTCAGAAGAATGATGTAGCGGAACAGATTTGAAATGCCACTAATTGTGAATTTAGCCACTACAGGTTTAAAAAGACAGGTGGCTGCTGCATCTAGGTTTGTCAAAAGGTTGACACTGCTGTCGTCCATGCCATTTGACCAGATTTTTGTGGTGATTTTAATCTCCAAATGCCAAAACTCTTGGGTATCTTTAACACCACTGTGTGTCCTCTTTTATTAACTGCAAACATGTTTACTTATAATGTGAAATTGCTTACATGATGTGAGCATGTTAATTTCACTGCATTTTAATAAATGAATGCAACTGACTAAAAAAAACAGTACAAATGTGGTTCAAATGTGTGTTTCATGGCAATACGTATTCTATATTCTAGAAGACCTAGGGGAATTTTTATCAGACTATAAGGTCAGCAACAACTGTATTTTTCAATGCATTTTTTGAGAGGAAGTAGACTATAGTTTTCACCTTGTAGCTTAATACTGTGAAATACAGGTGTCCATTTTCCTTGTGCTGTAGTATTGGTATCTATAAAGAATTATGCACAAAGACACAAAGGTAACATATATGTATAAATGTAGAATATGAATGTTTGTTGTGAAAAACAACCTATGGCTTTATAGCTTTCTGATTATTTAGAGTGAACCTGTCCAATCACATGGAAGCTGTACTCTGGCAGGCCGTATGGTACTGGGCCATATATATGGTGGTGATGTGTGCACAGGAAATGGGTCACCAT
Source organism: Pipa carvalhoi (assembly GCA_021901965.1). Classification (NCBI taxonomy): domain Eukaryota; kingdom Metazoa; phylum Chordata; class Amphibia; order Anura; family Pipidae; genus Pipa; species Pipa carvalhoi. Next base: position 7,935 of record JAKJJM010006701.1, read on the forward strand.
CACACATCACATGTGTTGCCCCGCCCCCCACCCTCCTGGTCCGTCAAAGCTTTGCTGGGAGGGCAAGTGGTCCCTGTTCCAGCAGAGGTTGGGTACCACCACTTTAGTGTACAGCCAGTGCCCTGCTTTACTCTGCATGTTTCTGAGTGAACCTGACATATCCACTTTGAGTAAATCTTGCAGATAAATAATCTGTTTTAAAGAGGACCGCCTGCTATTTCACTAAGATAGTAAAGGCACTTTACTCACAGTATCTGTATCAATTAAATTATTATGGGCAAATTCAAATATATTTTATACAAAATACATACAAATAATATTGTTGGGGGGCATAGTTTCAAATATAGTGCATGATTATGTAAGTATTTTGTGATGCTGTAGTCAGTTTTATAAAAGGTGTTTTCCACTGTGCCTAAAATTACTTTAATCTATTTTATTCTTGCTCCTTCTGTTGTTTTTACAGAGTGAACGTAAAATGTAGAAAAACAGTTTTTCATTGTTTCAGGTAATACAAGGAGCACATTTGCCATATACTTTCGTTACAATCTTTACTTCCTCTTCCTAAGAAACACATCATTTAATTTAGGTCTTAGCATGCTTTCTCCAGTACTGTTACTCTGGTTTCATTAGGTCAGGAATTGGCAGAGACTTGGCAAACTAATCTTTCTGTGTACGAAATCCCAGATTTTTTTGTAGTTTTTTACCAAGTAATCTGGATGGTCAAAGAAAGTGTATATGTGTTTTCCTTTTACTGATCTGCCATTATTCCCAAACCAGCATAGCAGGCAAGGAAGTATACACATTCTTTTTATTCGATTTCTACTTTATGGAGATATTTATTCTCTGACATGCTGAATAGACTGACAAGGTCCAGAAGGCAACAGTGCTGGAGATTAAAGTGATATCTAGAGCACTTTGTATGTTTATTGTGGATTAATTCTGGGCATGGAGAGGTAGAGGAAAATTCTGGTGTCAGGTCCAGTGTAGCCAAAGGCATACTGATTGCAGCTAGGGATACTTAAATAAACAGAGATACTTTTTGTTTCAAACACTAAGGGGGTCATGCTGTAAAGTCCAAATTGTAGTGTAAAGGTGTAAATTCGCCAGCTTTGTCTATTGTCCAATGCAATAGACTGCTACTGTTGCAGTTGCAGCTTTATAATGAGAATTTTGTCACAGTTGCGACTTTACAAAGGAATTGTCAAAGCTGGAACTTTAAAAAAATTGTTGTGGTCGCGATTTTATAATGAAATTGTCGTGGTCGCGACTTTTATAATGGGAATTCGCTGTCTGTGAATTTGACAGTCAAATTCTCACTTTACAGAATGACCCCCTAATATGGACATTTGAATATAAGTGGGGAAGGTAACCTGCTGCAGTAATAAGTACTGCTACTTCTCCCAACTGTTTCATAAGTAGTCTTTCCATAAGAAAAATGAAATTTGAAATCAAAATTGGTGAAAATAGTAATATTTACCAGCTTCTCAGCTTGATAAATACACCCTTGATTCTTTTTTGTTATAGTTTGACAGCAGTTGTAGCAAGTTTTAGTACATTACAAATATGCTCCTTTTAGCTATAAAAGCATTTTTTTCTAATGAGCCTCTTCGAAAGGAATGGGGACTTCTGGGTAGTTTCTGTTCACTAACAGAATCTACTGAGCTGTGCTAGCATCTGTACTCTGGAGAGACAGGATGACCAGAATATTTCATAAGCTAAGATGTCATTTTAAAAGAATTGAGTCTATCCAGAGGGTCCCAACTTATTTTAGAGAGGATTATTTTAAGAGCAATTCCCCAAATTCTCTTTAAGTAAATGTTAAAGTGAATATGGCATGTATCTGCTGCAATTGTTAGCTAATAGCTTTATGCTCTTGCTGAAAATATAACCATGTCAGATCTGATATTTCTTTGCTTTTATTGAGTTCCTTGTACTATTAGTGCTATAACATTGGCTGGACATGGTTATATCTCACTCATTTTAACAGTTTATTATGGGGGTGGGGGATATTGCTGTTTCTTCACTGAAGTCTCCATTTTACAAATAACAGGTTTCTGAGGTAGAACTCATGAAGTTACAAAGGCCAAGTCTTTACAATGGTTTATACAATCCCTGCTTACATTTTGTATGTGAAACACGTTTTGTATCAGATAATGAATTGCTCTTTTGGTGTATTATAGGTAGTATCAAAATGTACTTAAAACTATTTTGGCTAAAAAGCCAAAGATTATATTGGGTCTACAGAAATTCTTCCATTTCTGGGAAGTTTTATTTACAAAGTAAGGAACTATTATAAAAATGAATTTTTAATTTTATCTAAAATTACTTTGTGTCCGTATATAGACATAGAAAATAAGGAATGAAAATTTGTATGACTTAATAAGCATTTGTTACTTATTGCATGGAAACTTCCTATACGAATTTATGGAGATGTGAGTTATGGGTATAATACCCCTAATAGCTGCTAAACACGTATATCTTTATGTACATGTTTTATATATAAATATTCGGGCTTTTGTATGCATTGCACACATGTTTTCTGACTTAAAAATAAATTATTTTCACATCACTCATTAAAAGCTTTTGTGGTCAGATGATGTCAGGAGATGCAAAAATGTTTCTTTTTTTAATGACTTCCATTTAGATTTTAGTTATTTCATTTTACTGCTGCCTTTTTTTCAGATCATGCCTTTTATTATTCCAAGTTGCATAATCTTTAAATATTATGTATTAATCTTTTATTATTGAAATAAACTGATCATGGAAACACTTTCTGTTATTCCTCATTTGTTAACTTGTTAAATTAGGGTCAGACAGACCACTAAGGCCACTGACACACTCAATTAATCAAGTTGTTTCCAGAGGACTACTAACCCATAGTAACCAGCTACTAGCAAGTCACTGGTATACTGGAATTATGAAATGTAAATGGAATTATAAATTGTAAATATATCCTACCACGTGACTGTGCAAAAACACTCCCATTCTCCTACCACGTGACTGTGCAAAAACACTCCCATTCTCCTACCACGTGACTGTGCAAAAACACT
>JAKJJM010006703.1:0-12951 GCA_021901965.1 Pipa carvalhoi
CTGCGCTGCCCCCACCTTAACCCCCCTCCCACACTGTGCTGCCCCCACCACAACTCCCTCTCACACTGTGCTGCCCCCTCTCACGCTGTGCTGTGCTGCTGGTTTCAATATCTTACTCAGGGTGAATTTTCACTATTTACTTTGTTTTACACTATTATACACTGATTAATTGGTTTGAATATCTTTTGGCACTTTATTTGATTTTTGTATAAGTTGTTTCATCATTCCCTTTTGGGATAATACACTAGGGAGTTTCACTCGTTTTATATTTTTTTGGCGCTACCACAGATCTGGTTTCTCCTTCGTTACCTCTGCATAAAAGTCAAATGAGCCTACTGACACAAAGGGTGGTATTTAAGAAAGTTGGAGAGACTGGTACCGGTCTTTCCAACTTTCCTGTGGTCCCGATTTCCATATTATGGAAATCTGTATTTTTCGATTTCCATAATCTGGAAATCAGATATTTGTACTGAAAAAATCCGTAGCCATTATAATTTATGGCTATGGATCGGTACAAATACCCGATTTCTATATTATGGAAATCGAGAAACACCTATTTCCATAATATGAAAATCGGGACTGCCCATATTAAGCCCGAAAAGAGTCCGGTCGAGTCTTTTTGGGCTTAATAAATACCGCCCAAAGTATTTTGTGTACAAAAAGCTTTTTCATATGATTGAAGCAGCTGAACCAATAACCAAAAAAATACATTATTCGATTTTGATGTCTTAGTTTTTAGAGTAAGGCTAAATCTGTCAATTGGTGCAGTTTTACTGAATGTGGTGTAGCATACTGGGATAGAATATTACTATTTTTGTGTAAATTGGTGTAATGTGAAATGGTTGTAATGTCTGTTATGTGATATACTTTTCATGGTTTTGTATAACATTGTGTGAAGCATAGAGAAAGCAGCAGCCAGTAGTGGAAGGGTTAATTCGGAAATCTAATAAATGTAGAAATAAGGAGCAGCTAAAGCAGGTAGTGTACTACCAAAAAGCTTTAATAATCAGCTGGGGTTGACATGTGCCCTTTATCAAATAACAATGAAGCGAAATTCACCAGAAAATAAAAAAACCTGTGAGGCCCCTTGCATCCAGAAGGAGCCAATGGACAGCACAGGGTGGAAACATACAACCACACCTACAAACAAAACTTAAATACACCATGAACCTGGACAAACCAAAATATATAAAAATAAAACAGAGGGGAAAAAAAATCAAAAAATAACCAAATTCAGCGTGGGTGACTGCGGCAAAATTTTTACCGCCTCACTAATGAGGGGTAGGAGACCTCTAGGTGTGCCCTAAGATAAAGGCTGTCCTGCAGAGCTATCATTATAGCTGTGGTCCTGAGAGAGTGAAGACATTCCTGGGGTAGACGGCCCTAGGGGGATGTTACAGGAAGGAGTCCTGTGGAAGAAGACTGGCCCTAACTTAGAGGTAAGCGTAGGGATAATTACTGTTATAGGGCGCAGTAGTGCATGCCAGAGTAGACGCTAGGAGAACGACAGCCCAAAGTCGCAACAGGAGTAAGTGAAGGGGTAGCCCCAGAGATATCCTGCTCTCAGTCAGGGTCCTGAGGTCTGGGCGAAGGCTTCCCTGTGTTCCTGTGGTGCTGCTGAGTTATATGGAGAGAGACAAATGGCTGCTGCTGGATAAAAACTGCTGTTTCTAGTATCAGACGCTGCTGAGAGGTGATCAGAGCATTGGTACCAGTGTTGCTAGTAAAACAACTGTTTTTGTTATGACTTCTCATAATTAAATGTTACATGAATTGTGCTTAAAGGAAAATGGCTGCATAACTGTCTGCTTGGGTGTTAAAGGAGCAGTTGCTGCTATACTTAGGGTTTCACTGGCTAAAACATGCTACCTGCTCCACAACCATTTGACCAGTTTCCCACAGTGGTTACAGGGGAACTAAAGGCTTGTATTATGTAGGGGTGATTCTTCAAGTGGACCTGTCAGGTTAAGAAGCAGGGTGTTTTCTTAGTTGAATGCTAAAAGCATTCAGCTAAGACTGCAGAAATAGAAGCAAACTCCCTGCTTCTTTTCTGCCCAATGCCTGACTTGAATTTACAGTCGGAGGGGGCAGGTCTAAAGGGAAGGTTGACATTATAGCTCCTATAAATAGCTGAGGAGCGGGGCAAGAAGCTCAGTCGACGGTGAGAGAAGACAGAAGAAGGACCTGAAGACAGAGAAGAAGAAGGACCTGCGGAGCTGGGTGGTGGCAGCGGTGGATCAAGAAAGAAGATTCATTTGGATTACGCCGGATCAAGATGAGGACCGAGGGCATTGCAGACAACAATGGGCCATCCAGGACTACTTCTTGGGCAGAAGAGAAGATTTCAGGAGCCGGTAAGTAGAAATGGATTTACAGCTCTTTTATTGAAAATGTGTTTTGTAAATTGTTGATTATTATTTATTTATGTTTGTTAGCTTTTTTTAATGCTTTTATTTTTGATGTGTTAGATTGTTAGTGTTTTGTTTGTTTTGATTAGATTGTTAGTTTTTTGCTGATTGTTTTGATTAGATTGTTAGTTTTTTGCTGATTGTTTTGATTAGATTGTTAGTTTTTTGCTGATTGTTTTGATTAGATTGTTAGTTTTTTGCTGATTGTTTGTTTTCATTAGATTGTTAGTTTGTTTTTTGCTGATTTTTAGTTTGTTTTTGTTTAGATTGTTAGTATATTATTGATTAGATTTTTAGTTTATTTTTTATTAGATTGTTAGTTTTAGATTTATTTTGTATTTTTTTTTTTTACAGGTGATTAAGGGACTGTCACCAAACTAGTTAGGGGGTGCAGGTCCACCTCAGTCCCTCACCCCATGGTTAGATAGGGGGTGAGGGACTTAGGTAGGGCCATAATTAGGTTAGGGGCCCCAACCCTATAGCGCTGATTGACCCCCTCCAGGTAGCGATCCCCCCACCCCCACATAGTGGTTGGTGGGAGTGGAGGGGATAGGGGTCCCAGGGACCCCTACTTGTTTTATTTATGTCCCCCTACCCCACAGGGACACGGGCAGGGGAAGGGTGCAGGGAAGCGGCTCCCATGGAGCCGCTTCCTGCACATAGTGATCCCCCACCTTGCCTAGCGCTGGTGCAGAGTGGGGATAAGGGGTCCCAGGTACCCCTTCTTTAAATTTAAATCCCCCCCACCCCATAGGGACAAGGAGGGGCAGGGGGGAGGGTGCAGGTTCGGCTCGAACTAACCTTTAGCTGAGCCGTTCGAGCAACACTATTCTTTATAAATCGGGGAAATCAAAAAGTACACGGAAACAGAAATATACAGTGAAATGGGGTAAAATCAGTTGTCAAAGTGTAAATAGTAAAGTGTCCCATTATGTCATTTTAATATCTTATAAATAGCAGTTTTTAAGGTCATGTGTAATTTCTTTCTTTTTTACTTTAGGTTTAAATTGTCTTCTTGTAGGTTTAGTTAACCTAGCAACCAGGCAGCGATTTTAAATTCATACCACAAAAGAGATGGTACAGGGTCTGAATGGAAAGATTAGTAATAAAAAAAAAGACTATGATTTTAAAAATCAAGCCTCAGAATACTTCCTTTTCTGGCAATTGAAAGATGAGACAGAAAAGAAAAACAATTAAAAAAACCAAAAAAAAAACCATGTTTTAACAAGACCAGTGGCATATTGTCCACAACTACAACATACTAAGCATATGAATGTGAGCTTCATTTTAAATGTATGCATTGTAGAGAGATCCCAAAAACCCTTCTGAAATATTACCTTTTCTAGACCAGTAGAATCATCCTCAATACTTTTTGGTAATAATATGAGCATGCTCAGTGATTTGCTTGTATACGGGATCTCCAATATCATCGTTTTCAAGTCATTTATATATCCAATGTTCAGCCGAGCTTCTATTTGCATCATCTGCACAGGTTTTGTATCAGTCTAATAGAAATAAACGTAAAATGATTCTTTATAACAAAGTGTCCATTTTTTTACACCACCTACATCTTAAGGGACATTTATAGAAATCAAAAAAGTTTTCTTCTTTCTTTTCTTATATCAATATACCTTTAATTAGGTTGAAAGTATCGGCATTGCCGATATCGATATTTACAAAGCCCCTTCTGACCTTTTTTTTTTATCCCTGAAAACTGTTCACCTGGTTGAGGGAGGGAAAACCCATTATTCCCTAGGGAGATGATTTAGAACATTTTTTCTAAGTCCCCATTGAAAAGATCAGCGATATTAATATCAATGGAAAAGGAGCTCCACTGAAAGTAATGCAAAGTGCAGCGATATTAATGCATTGATATTTATCTATATCAATCTTTTTCGACATTGATACATTTTATTTGTTACTACATTGAGGGAAGCCAAAATGTGGCAAAAAAAAAAAGGAGGGGGGATAACACTGCAAATGGTCAAAATGACCTTTGTAAATATCCCCTTTTGTGTCATAGCAACACTAAGGGGAGTATTTACTAGAGTCACTTTGACCAATTTGATCAGTTTCGTCATTTTTTGACGTTTTATTTCCCATCACATTTTCAATTTCCCCTAATTTAAGAAATGCCAAATAAAATTTAGCGATATTGATACATATCGATGCATCAAAACCACTACACTTTACATTACTTTCAATGGAGCTCCTTTTCCAACTATCTCTACAGAGAAAACAAAATTTCATGAATTTTAAATATTTTTACTTTATTTGGCTGAATTATAAGTAAGAAATCACAAGTGCTGCTGCTTGTTCATTTGATTTGCAAAGATGTGAAAAATGTACAGTACATTTTGTTATAAGCAGTCGTATCCTTGCAGATAAAATAAATAGATGAGCAGGAGTCTATTTAAAGACTAACAAAAGAAGCACATTTTGCAGGGTATAACTGACTCGGGCAAATTTATCAAAGTGCGAATTGTACCAAAGATGACTGAATTTACTACGTCCCCAAATTCACATATTCAGCATTATTCATTTCTGCAATATGGCGAATTCTTACACAGTTCATGGCATTACACCGACCACATATTTATGCGCCATTTCTTACATGAATTTATGGATAATTAGTGGATTCATCTTGTGTAGAAGTGTCAATTTGCCAAGGTGTACTGGCATGAAGGGAGGGTTCCTGTTATTATTCTGCCAAGATTTTACTAAAAAGGCTTAAAAAATGTGACAACAAAATGCCAGCATGAGCTATGATTTGTCCCTCATTGAAATCATGCCACTCAAATCTAAATGGGTTTTTCTTTTTCTGGCATGACTGGTCCTTTAAGGCCATTGACAGAAAAGGTGTAGAAGTGGAGTCAAAGCACCAACAAAGCACAGACAAATATATTTAATTGATTTCAGTGGTAACTCGCAACTTTTCATGCAAGCAGTAGCTGTGACCAAGTGTATTTTGCAGCAGTTAATGCGTGCACAAAAAGTTGCAAGGTGGTTTGACTCCATTACGATTCCAGAGAAAAGTTGTTGGGCGGTAACACTGAAGCAACGATAACACTGAATTATTTTACAAACTAGAAACTTGCATTTATTTTACCGAGCAGGCTGCAGCAATGTAACAATCTTGAAATGTTACTAAAACAAAACCTAATTGGTAATGGTTTCTAATCCAGGGGATACAATTAGTTTAAAAATGATTATTCATGGAATTGAATGTATTGAAAAATAACTAAATAAAAACAATTTATTGGGAAGAAAACTTTGGGGTAATAATGAACTATCAAAAAATACTTTGACTTTACATCCCCTTTCAGGATTTGTTTACATGAGAGGCATTTAAAACCCAGTAGTATGATCATTATGAATAGCTATAAATGTGATTTGCAACCCAGAAAAAGGTCACTCCATTACAGTATATAGTATAGCCATTATTTTCTTTTAGCAGCCAGCCTTGTTACTAGCCACTTTGTTTAGCCACCAGCAGCACAATAGTTTCAAAAAAATACAATGTAGAGAGGCGATAGCCCAAGTGGGGTAACTGGATCATATGTGGTTAGAGGGGTTTCAGGAGCATCTTAAAATGTTATACTAGGCAACAGTAGGGCAATGTTGGCAGAAGATATCTTGTATTTCTCAACAGAATAGATGGTCAAAAGTGGAACGAATAAAGTATCGTATTTCTACTGAAAGGAGTACATGTTAAAAAAAGATTTGGAGCTTTATATAGCTGAAGACTTCTGATATGCATGCACAAAATAAGAACTGAATGTCCATGAAATGAATAAAAATGGTTTATCAACCACAAACACCACATACCTTATTTATATGAAATGCCACTTCTTTTGTTTCAGATTCATTGAATTTATATAGCCAGCTTCCATTGAAATAGGATGCGCCCAGCATTAATATTTTGGTGTTATCGTCCAGTATCCCCTCACTTAGTATGTTCTCAATTTTCCCTGTAAATAATTAATATTATAAATAAATAATAATAATAAATAAGTAATATTTTAACATTTTTAAAATGTATATTAAGAAAACGTTCTCGCTTATAGGTAATTAGCAGATAGTTTTCATGAGTTGTTTAGGAGGATAAAAATATTAAATGCAGGGACTAAAAATGATCAGTGACATATATGTGGAGTGGTTTTAGAATGGGAGGAAAGAATAGTCTTTTAATATATGGCCCCCACCCCCAGAAAATAAGGGGGTGAAGATCCTTAGGTAGGAGTGAGTCATGCATTTCTGATTTTTAAATTCATTTAAGGCCCACTGCTAGATGGTTGGAGGGTATGGGAAGCTAAGGGGTAGGTGTTAGTATTTACCCCTCAACCTTTACTTTTCCTCTTACCAAATGGGTGATAGGGTTAGGGGAAAAGGAAGGAATAGCCTTCTTCCACTCCTATTCCCCTCACTCTGCCTAGAATGAGGTTATGGATCATATCAAACTTATTGGGAGCTTTGCTGGTCATCTGACATTTTAACAGGTTTGTTAGTGGCCCCTTGATTTTTTTAATGGATTTATTGTCCTCAATTTCATTTTGACATTTTGAATTTAATTGACTCCTGAACATTTTGCCTATAAATTGCTTGTTGTATTGTATGACAATTAGCTTTTTAACTTGATGCTGGATTTGAAGAAACCTATTACCAATCTCAGATTTGTGATTGTTCTATAGGAATCAACTACAAACTTGCCAAAGGCTGTTAGAATTGGCTTAGGCTGTCATTCAGTTGGACCACTGAAAATATGGAGAACTGGTGCACAATAAACTTTCTAGGTTCCCTCAACTTCATACAATTACAAGACAATCATTTTTAAGTAATGTGCTGTATATTTTAACTCACTATATAAACATATAAAACCCTAAATAAATAAACAATTTTCTAATAATAGAATAAATTTTATTATAATGAATTTGTTAAAGACTTTAATTGTAAAGTTTATTCACAGTAACAAAGAATATAGGGATTATACTAGTGAACCACTAATTATGCATCCAACCCTCTTCTTTGGGGATGGCTAAATAACAATGTTGAACAACCTGACAATATTAATATACCTCAAACTATTTAAATAAATTGATCATATCCCCTTCAGCTCCATCCATAAAATTAGGACCTTTATTGGACTCTTTTTTTAGCTCCTTAAAGTCCTTTTTGTGAATTTGAGTTGAGTGCTACCAAGATGAGATCCTACTAGTGTTTTAAGTATACACATCATCATTTTCTCTCTTAATTTCATTTATATATATATATATATATATATATATATATATATATATATATACATATATGTATATGTGTGTATATGTATAGATTTTGTTGTTTTTGGATGATCTTAATTGACACCAGTATGTAAATGCCATTTCTGCCCATTTAATGAAGTGGCACCATTGTAAGATCCTAGAATGTTTATGTACACAATTGTCAAGTTAGGTTTAGACAAGCATCTTGACAAATCACAGTTAAATCACTGTCATTAGTCAGTTTGCATGGATTTAATACATGAGGACTTAACAAAAACATGTTTGTTTTTCCACCCCTCAGGTATACTGTGTGACTTAGCATATTATCCAACAACATATAAGTGTCCTAGCCAAAGTGTATGATGGGTAAACTGACTGTTTAAGAACTATTTTTGCTCAGTTATGAACCAACTCAATAAGCAGAAATGCTCCTTCCATAACGCACATTTTCAGTCAATATTTGCTCATTTAATTTTCCATAAAAATATCCCAAACTGTTCCCACTTAAATTCACAATTAAAAAACTAGTTTTTAACTTGTAATGGCCATGTAAGGATCAGAGCCTTTTTTTGAAGTAACATTACAGCTTGTTGCACCCAGCCCTACTCATACTTAGTTGCTTTATTCAAACATACAAATTAAGAGGCTTATTCATCAAAGAGAGAATTTGACTGCCGAAGTGAATTCTCATCACTTCAGGTTGCAAAGCTCCAATTCTCTACTCCTTATTCACTAAACAGAGGAGTCACACATCGAATACACAATTGCATCAGTTGCTGTCTCTTGCGTAGTGCGGCGAAGTCAGTCAGTCAGTAAGAGCTCTCTGTCATCAGCCCCTAATTCAGAACTTTTATCTGACAAAGTAAAACTTGGGAAAGTGACAACATGCCTTGTTGAATTCACTACTGCGACAGACTTCAATGCTTGATGAATAGGTAATGAATTACATGTGCATGTGCACATAAACTGCTTACTTTATACAACAATCAATCATTTAAAGAAGCATTCAAAGAGATAATTCTTATTCATCGTTAATATAACTTATTAGTTAAGGATGCAGTGAGATATGCAGCAAAACATAGGCACCAATGAGGCAATAAAATACTATCTGAATTTCATTTGTTGTACATATCAAATTTAGAAATTATACAGGGTCTAAACTTAAATTAATGGTTTTCTTAAATCCAAAGATACAGATACATGTTGGTTTTAGAGTGCCTGTGTATATACCTCCCTAGATTCAAAGGGTCAGAGCTGTGACATTATGAGCCCCAGCTTGTCCCCATAGTTTTTAATGATGCCACAGTGCAGCGCCCACTTTCTCCTGATTGGCTGTGCATCAGTGACATCTTTGCCACTCAAATCTGTCAGTCAAGTCAGCAACTAGAATAAAAGCAACTAACAACAGGTACTGTAGAGGAAATAGGAGAAAGGAGGGGTTTATGTAAAAAACATGACAGAACAAGAAGACTTCAATTTTCTCTCTGAAAGCTTCAATTCACATATTTGTGATTAGGAAAGAAAAACTGTTCTTTGTTATAACCAGGGCCAGACCTAGGGGTGGGTAATATAGTCAGCTGCCTATCTTGCAATAAGGGAAGGGTGCCAGAAGGTACAAAAATTGCTCATACCTTAAATTATTTGCATCATAGGATGATGGGAGCAGATGCACTAGTGCAATGATCTTATCTCCTGAGCATCTTACTGGTTGGGCTGCTTAAGTTCAGAGTGGCAGGCCAGTAATACCAAATTTGGAGGCGCTGATGTCTATACTGGGCAAGTCCATAGGATTCCCACAGGAGGAATGCAGAGTTAGGGCCTGGACTAAGTAGAAAAAAGGATGCTGGAAGTCAAAAAGAGCAGAAGAAGTGATTGAGGGCAGAGATTGAGGAGGACAGAGCAAGAGGACAAAGAGAGTGGACCAAGAGAGGAAGGACACCATGAGAGGAACATTTCCAAGAAGCCATGCCAGGTTAGGAGTTGTGTGTTGTTTTTGTATTTTATTGTTTTTTAGGTTGTAGTGAAGGGGCACATGACAGCAAATGGGTACTCAATCTTGTTTTACAAACTTTCATCTGCACAATGTACCTGTCATATGGCAGCAGTAACAGGGTAATTGGCACATGGTGGCAGTAAAGGTGTACTTGGCACGTGGCAGTGAAGGCAGGGCTGAGGCCAGGGTTAGGCAGCATAGGTTATCCGTCTTAAAGTGGACCTTACAGATCTACTTAAAAACATGTTTATGAGAAGCAAAGAGTAGTCTTAGCTGAATGCAGAAATAGAAGCAAGCTCCTTATTTCATTTCTGTCCCGATGTCCTACTCCAAGCTCAAGTTGGAAAGGGCAGGGCTAAAGGGAAGACAGACATTACAGCTTCTCCAATCAGATCCATGCTAGATCGTGATTTGAGGAATCTGATTGAAGGAGCTATAAAGTCAGGACTTCCAAGTTGTCTGGAGAATCCAGTCAAGGTGGAATTTAGCAATGTGCTGATTCTCTTGTGGATGTGTGAATTTGAAACTAATGGTATCAAGCACTGCTTGTGGACTCCTTGAAGTTGTCCCACTTTGCCCTGAATATGTATTAATTTTACAAAACAGCAAAGTCACTATTTTCTTGTCTTCAGCAGAGAAGCGCTTCATACTTATCTACCGACTCTCCTCCTGCACTGATGATCCTGATCTGAGTTAAGAATTGGCTCTTAACTCAGATAATGATCAGCTGCACTGGAGGAAAGCCCACAGGTAGCTATGCAGCAGTGGTCTTTTGCTCAAACACTGCTGGAGTGCCCCCTTGGTCTCAAGCGCTGTTAAGAGCTCCCTTTAAACCAGGAAAAACTGTGGGGGGGAGAAGCAATGCTGGAGCCCTGATTTTAGTTTTGGCTTGATTAAAACTGGCCCTTTGCATTTTGCCAGTATGTAATTATTAATATAGAAATTCAAAATTACAGTTGTATTTTCTTCTTTGAGCAGATCCATGCTGTTTAAATGTCATTTTGGTTATTTTTGTATATATTTGACTAGAATTGTTTGATATGCTGAGTTTGGGGTTCATCTTGATTTTTTTTTTTGTGAGTCGTGCTGTATCTGTGGGCTTGGAGTGACCCGATTTAAGGAACTTATCCTTAAATGAACAGCAAGCATCATCATCAGAAATCTTACAGAAAATGCAGCTTAATTTAGGTCTCCCTCAAGCACAGTGACATTTTGAATGGTGAGTTTCCATGTGGTGGTCATGTGGTGCAGTAAAGACTGTCTAGTGTTCCATGTGAAATGCCACTATTTAGCCTGCATGGGATATTTTGGTGCATGTGTTTGAGATGTCGTTCTAGGATATTTCCTCCAATTGGACATTTAATGATCCATATGTATCTAAGTGTCCTGAGTCACTAAGAATAATACCTAGGAGCTTTGACTTATACTGAGACTGTTCAGGATTTATCATGAACATTATTGCTTGATACACTTTAAAGGCGCTGTCCTAGAAAACTGTGTTTTTAATATACACACTGTTCTGTTTTCAATATCTTTCTTTTTTTTTGTACATATTCAATGCTTTAGATTACTCACCATCAGTGAGGTCTTTTATTGAGGTATTTATCTGACATTTTGCCTCTTCAACTTTGCCTTTAATGTCAATTGTTTCCAGCTCTGATGGAAAAGGTTTCTTAGTTGAAGTAATAAAATCCTGAAAGGGACAAACCATAAGTTTAAAGATACACATACCTCATTCTCACATTTTCCCAATTGTCAATTATTCACATGCTGCTTTTAGAATTGTCTCATTATTGCATGTCAGACCAATGATCAAATATACCAGTTTAGGAGGGTGCTCTTGTTTTGATAACGTACACCTTTCTGTCATTTATAGAGACTAATGTTTGTCTCTCTGTAATTTAGAAGGATATTAACATACCTGGGAACCTCTGGAGCCCTCCTGCCCCAGAGTTCCGTCCTATGTGGCTATGGAGTGTGGCTTAATGACAGGATTTGCGTCATTGTGGGGGCTTGGCTAATGCATTGGATGCCAATTGGGGGGTTAAAGGGGTGGGACTTTGGGGCAGGGCTAACCATTTTACCTTTAGGCTGGAAAACCTGAAGACCTCCACAAAGACCCAGGGGGTTATTTATCAAAGTACGAACAGTCACATTAAGGCCCAAATTTGCATCTTTCCATGACTTCTCCAACCCCGCTTATTTAACAAACTCTGCAATGTGGCAAATTGACTACCAATTCGGACACTTACAGGGCTTTTCTCATCACTTTGCCTGCACGTGCACAGGTAATTCGACTATTCAGCAAGCAACGGAGTCTGTAGAATGAGCAAGTTCCGCAAGGCGTACTGCTCTGAATTCACTTGTTCGACAAGTCTATCAGCTGCTTCATGAATAAGGAGAAGTGAATTTGTATCTTCCTGATCGTAGTGATGTGAACAGACACGAAGTCACTACGCTAGGCGAATTCACCCTTCAATAAATATCCCCCCCCAGTTTTGCTTTGCAAAACTGGAGTCTCCAGGTAAAACCCAGCAAGTTTCCAGCACTGGATATTAATAGACAATGAGGAGTTCCATGACCATATAAAAGTATGAGGCCCCATGCCAAGTGCCTTTATATGGGGCATGGATGTCAGAGTTGACTTTTGATATACTTATAAACCACAGAATGTGATATATTATATTTTATAATCCACATGGCAGCTTTATTTAAGCACTTGGTAAGCATTGTTTCTAAAGCATATTTCTTCATTTCTTTTCTAGATCCAGTTATTGCTTGTGCCATTGTATCACTGAGAATACTTTAAGGTTGTTATTTTACCCTGTAGCTTGTTCAGAAAGACTGCAATTCCCATGATGCTATGTCACCCACAAGATGATATTAATTCAGAAGATCCAGTTGGTGAAAATTTGTTCTTTTGTTTTACTATATTTCCCATGATCTCCTCTATGGTGTTTTGTCAGAAGACAGAATCAGTTGTAGACAGGACCCTTGGTTAAAGGAGAACTATAGTGCCGATATAACTGCCTACATACATATAAAACTCCTTTATACTAAACCAATTGCTACCACAAATAGTTAAAAAAAAGTTTAGGGAAGGGTTAATTCTTGCTTTCAGCTTGATTTATACAGTTCTAACAGGGCTGACATTTTGTGCATCTCTCCCTTTCTCTCTAGCAGAGGCTGTTGTTTGCTATTGGTGTAATTAGTGTGTTGACCTTTTGACCTCACTGGGAAGCATGAGATTTACAGATTAGATAACTTGTACGCAGCCTCACCGTTTACC
>JAKJJM010006719.1:0-11141 GCA_021901965.1 Pipa carvalhoi
GGTGCAGGAGTTTTGCAGTGCAGTGTATTAAATCATCCAGCTTCAGATGGAAAAACTACTGGGGAGAAATGCTTTTTTCTATGGTATAGTACTGCATATGTAAACGTGGAACGTGGAATGCTGCATGCAAAGCTCAAAGAATGTCATCAAAGTGTCCTCAACGCGTTTCACCGGATAGTACCAGCTTCTTCAGGAGGAAAAAACATCCAGAGTGTTCTGTCAGATAGCAGAAGTGAGGCGGCAGTGCAATGGACGGCTATTTAATTGTAGCCCGCACGGAGAGATAGGTCATGTGACTGGAAATGCATCATGAGCAGCGCTAATGGCCAATAAGGAGGCTTGCGTTCAAAAATTCATGTTTCCAGACCAAGGTGACAGTATCTCCCTTTTCCATCAGGCCACCTGCCCCTCCACTTACCTTCTTTGATTTTATCACACACCTGTTTGGTGTTTTTATCATTTTGATCATAATACTACTTAGAGGAGCTCTTTTGTTCTCCTCTTTTGCGCTTTTTTTCCTCCATTTCTGTAGGAATTTGTTGATTTATATCTTCCATCAGAACTGGTATACATTTCCTGACCTGTATGTGATGCAGTTTGTTAAACAGTTAAAGTAAGATATTTTCTTTTTTTGTTTTAGTTATAAAAATAATACATGTATGATGGGTAATATTAAATGAGGCAATCCTAAGCATTGTTTTGCCCCTCGCCCTTAACCGGTGAGCTTCAGTATACTTTGAATAATTTATTACTGGAAAACCTAACTCTTGTTCTCTACTCAACAATGAAACAAGGTATACAGAGTAAAGTTCACCAGTAAATCATGTTTGTGATCTCACAGAATAAAATGGTGTGGAAAGTTCTAGGGGGTCATTCCGGTAGCTCCAAATTTTCTGTCCCGAATTCACTTATAGCGAACTCCCATTATAAAGTCGCGACTGCGACAATTCTTCCATTATAAAATTGTGACTGCGACAACTTTTTAGTCGCAGTCGCGACTTTATAATGGGAGTTTGCTATAAGTGAATTCAGGACAGAAAATTCGGAGCTACCGGAATGACCCCCCTAATGTCCATGTGAAATATTACCATTCTAGGGAACAACATACAGGCACTATTTTGCAATGTGGCAACAGTCTACTTCCTGTACAGTTCAATACCCTCCCTTAGGCTGGGTTCACACGAGCATATGATACACACCGCATCATACGCTCGTGTGAACCCAGCTTGAATACGCTGTGCTGCTAATCCCATAGAACTTACCTTGTTCCGACCGTACACTAGCAAAAATGCGACGGCCAGTGTACGGCCGGCGTTTGCACGCGCTGTGCGCTCGTCTGGCTGGAACAAGGTAAGTTCAATAGGGATGTGCGGCGCCATATTTTTTCATTTTTGCATGAGCGTATGATGCGCAGCGCATCATACGTTCGTGTGAACCCAGCCTTAAGGTACTGTTAGATTTAACTGAGTTTCAGTTTCAACGCAGAATCCTTATCTTAGTCACATATGCTTGCCAAAGATAATAGTTACTTGTAAACTGAGAGTAAGCTTGAAATGATTTATTTCCCCTGTAAAGAATAATATCTTACCTTTAGCTCTTTGTTCCTCAGTAATGGCATTGTCTGCCCTTTTAGTAACTCCCCAGTTCCACAAACTGATAGCACATTCCTCAACCTGTATGACAAAAATGGAATTTCTAAGAATAGAAAGGGGTGATCAGTGAATAAACGTGGAAAGGGATGGTGTGTAAGAAAGGTAAGGGAGGATAGATGTATAAGAACTAAAAACAGAATGGGGTAAATGGTGTATAAAAATGAAAAGGGGTAATCGGTGTATAAGAACGGAAAATGGTAATGGATGTATAAGAATGGAAAGGGGTAGTCTTTGTGTTGAGCTAAATGTTTTTTACAAAACTACCAATGACCAATAAATAACAAAATACAATGCTGTAATCAGCCAAGCCTTTTAAGTATATGTAAAAATGCCCTGCTTTCCTATACCTACATGAGTTGTTGAATTTTCAAGACACTTAATTACTTACTGGAGTCTGGAGCAGCAAAAGCCAGTAAACACATGTTGATAGCTCTAAGGAAACCACCTCATGTAAGGATATGGACAAGGTAGTGTAACTTCAGAAAAGTAAGAGTTTAATTTGACTCTCTTAACAAAAGCAAACATACTGTAACATACTTTCTCACACGCTCATTTTCATACCTGAATTTTTCAAATTAGATGCAGGTGGCCATCTTCATTGTTTTATGAGCC
This sequence comes from Pipa carvalhoi, assembly GCA_021901965.1. Taxonomy (NCBI): domain Eukaryota; kingdom Metazoa; phylum Chordata; class Amphibia; order Anura; family Pipidae; genus Pipa; species Pipa carvalhoi. The sequence goes on from JAKJJM010006719.1 coordinate 2,265, forward strand.
CACACCCATCATCCAGCAAAAGGTAACCACAATGCAACTGGTAGCTGACACAGCTCAGTATTATGAGGTAAACTATTCATTTATTGTCTGGCTGATCTCTTCCACATCCCCTGCCTCTGGCAAAATATTCCTAAAGCTAACTTTTCTTGACCTGCTAATGTGCCTTCTTGCTTAGTAGAAAATAATACTGATCATTAATCCTGGCAGGATTAATGAAGTATTGAATTCAATGGGTTTATTGCATTTCTAGTAAATGGGTTAAATTTAGATAAATTCAGTTCATTTAGTTCCAGGAAGTAAAAAAAAAAAAAAAGAGAGAGAAAGAAAATACTGCTTAAAAACTGCCCATTCCAATCCCATTAAAGAAGCACTCTCCCTTATGTTGATTATGGTAGCACAGTGATGGCTGACTCTGGTGCCTATTCCTATTTATAGCCCTGGGCTCAATGAAGTGCCAGCATTTACTGGTTTCAAGGAGGGCATCTTCTACTGCTGATCAGCCAACTACTCCACACATATGTAGATAGAGATTATTGGCAAACACACATTTTGAATGAAATAGAGTTCTTATCATGCAAAATGACTGTCCACCATCTCCATGGTTATATCCTTTAATCAAGTAAACTAAATTAGCCAATCAGATTACTGTGTTGAAAGATTAAGGGGGTTATTCTCTAAAATCCAAATTGTCATGTAAAGGTATGAACTCGCCAGCTAAAGACAGTCGCAATAGACTGCTACTGTCACAGTCGCAACTTTATAATGAGAATATTGTCGCAGTTGCGACTCAATGGAAATCTTGTCAAACTCATAACTTTAAAAATTGTCGCGACTTTATAAAGGGAGAATTGTCGCAGTGGCAGGTTTGCTATGGGAATCCGCTGTTTGAGAATTCGACAGTGGAATTCTCACTTTACAGAATAACCCCCTACTTGTTCCTGATATCTATCTACCAAAAAAACAAAGGGATGTTCATATGGCACAGTCCTACAAACTCAAGTAGAAAGGAATAGATGTAAATTAGACCATTATTTAATGATTTAAATAATTGGTTTAATTGGTTAATAAAACATATAACAAAAGTTATTTTACAAGCACATTTATCAAAGTTTTTTCATCAAGAACATTTGTGCCCAAAAGTAAAAAATATAGGAGATAAAGGTAATTTTCATCATTACCAGCAAGGAGTTTACATCTTTGTACAAACTATTGAAGCTAAATCATCACTCCTTTTTATTTGACATTGGAAAATGTCACTAATATTTCTCACTAACCTGAGTATCAGGAATAATACTATCTTGATTTTTCTCTAGAAGCTTAATCTCCTCATACATCTGGTCAATAATATCCCCTGCTGCTGATGGAAATGGACTCTGCAACAAATCCTTTATAAGACCTGCAACAAAACAGTTTTGACAATGATCCGACAAATTATAAAATGTAGCAAACATATCTCACTCTAAAGTAGACAGTACATCCCAAGATTTGGTTCTTAACAATTGTACTGCACTAAAATCTATTAATGAGTTAAATCTTTGTTTTTTCAAACTTCAGTGTTAAGGTGATGGACTAAAGTTCCCAACATTCAACAACATATACTGAAAGATTAAAGCACTCTACCAATAGTAGTCTAGCACATCAGTTTAAAAAACACTAAATAACAATAGTCTGTAGCCATTAAATTACAGATGTAGTTTAAAAGCCACTTGCACATTTTCTCATATAACCCCACAATATGGAGTTAAAACTTATTCCAAACTCCAAAGGCTTTTAGATTAGTACCTGAATCAGCCCTTCCCTACATATAAATATTGAATGAATTTGTTTTAACTAAATATGCATCCAAAACTGAAGTATAACGTCTTTGGAGAGAAATTTCCTCATCTTTACTGCATGTACCATGAAATCCTTTCCATAAATTGAGTTATCTATGGGAAAATATCCTGCTATTATCATTTAAAATCACAGTTATTACAATAGTATTAAGGCACAGCTTGCTGATAATCTGTATTTGACAAGTAATGTTCCCATTCTATCTTCTTGAAGTACTGTTCTCTGCTTATTGAAAATATATTTTCTGAAATGTAGTGCCCTTGTCTTTGGCAGAAAATATCAACAGATGGTTCCTTTTGAACATACAAAGTAAAAATCAATGTTGCTTAAGATCACTAAATCCAAAAGTGTACCTTTTAAAAGTTGCACCGTGTATTATATGAGACATGCAATGTCATATAGAAAAATCAAATCTCTCCCCTTTCATGGTTTTGGGGTTTTATTGTACTAGATAACTGATGCTCTTCACTGAAGAGGTATTTCTATTCATGAACAGCTGAGAATCTACATTTTCCTTCAAAATGAGGTGTACCTCCTGACTGACTTTCTGCACATATAACCTCAGACTTATCTCTAATGCCTGAAATCATTTCATCATTTATACTAGGCCTCAGATCATATCTGAAAAAGAATAAAAGGCTTGTAGTTAACATAGTAACATAGTTTATAAGGCTGGAAAATTACACAAGTCCATCCAGTTCAGCCTATTTTCCTGCAATGTTTATACAGAGGAAGGCAAAAAACCCATGAGGCAAGAGCCAATTATTCTCATGTTAGGAAAAAAATTTGTTCCCGACTCCAAATATGGCAATCAGAGTAATTCCCTGAATCAAGATTCCACCTCCAGTTGTCTAGTACCCATAACTTGTAATGTTCTTACACTGAAGGAAAGCATCCAAACCCTGTTTGAACTCTTTAATGAAATCAACCATGACAACTTCTTCAGGCAGAGAGTTCCATAACCTCTCTGATCTTATAGTAAAGAACTCCCTTCTATGCTGGTGTAGAAACTTTCTTTCTTCTATACACAGAGGATGCCCCATTGTTATTCTTACAGTCCTTCTAATAAATAGATTGAAGGAGAAATCTCTGTACTGACCCCTGAAATATTTACACATGGTTATTAGGTCACCTCTTAATCTTCTTTTTCTACACTAAACAATTCCAATTTTGATTATCTTTCTTGGTACGCTAATTTTCCCATTTATTTTATTACTTTAGTAGCCCGCCTCTAAACCCCCTCAAGCTCAACTACATTTTTCTTATGCACTGGTGCCCAAAACTGCACACAATACTCCATTTGTGGTATGACAAGTGATTTGTAAAGTGATATAATTATGTTCTTGTCGTGTGCATCTATTCCTCTTTTGATGCACCCCATGATCCTATTTGCTTTGGCTCCTGCTGCTTGACAGTAGTTGCTACAGTTAAGTTTATTGTCAACTAAATCCTTTTCCATGTCTGTTTTTCCCAGTGTTTTGTATTATAGAAAAAAATCTTGACTTTTTTTTTGTATTTTCCCTTCCTATATGTATATCTTTACATTTATCAGTGTTAAACCTCATTTGCCACTTTTCTGTCCAAGCCTGCAATGTATCTAGATCCATCTGTAATAAAATACAATCCTCCTTTGTATTAACTACTTTACACAGTTTAGTATCATCTGCATAAATTAAAATTTTACTATGAAATACCTCAACAAGGTCATTTATAAAAATATTAAAAGAGAAGAGGGCCCAAGACTGACCCCTGGGGTACACCACTATTAACAGGAACCCAATGTGAGCATTTACCATATTTACCAATAGAAGTTAGACTTACAGGTCTATAGTTTTCAGGCTCACACTTTGACCCATTTATGAACATAGGTATCAACATTAGTTAAACACCCCTCCTTTAGCTTAATAACCTATAAGAGCCTTAAATATACTGATTTACTGCATCTGCTGCTACCATTACAAAAAAGTGTCCTTTCTTCTTGACTAATTTAGTGCGGTCAAGGTGAGCAGTTGTCTCTCCCATTCTGCTGAACTACCAATAAGTACAAGAGCAGTAGAACCCACCAGCAGTACAACACAGGGGGTGTGACAACAACTGGCTCTTATGTCATTAATTAGATGGAGTGGAAGAGCAATTTCTAAACAAGCTATAGCTTTGGATATAAAAATACAGTCATGTGCACTGTATTCCCATGTTTTAGGGACTTCACTGTAGTTAATTTAACTTTGCCCCTATATGTATGACTTATTTAATTGGCAAACAAACATATACTATATCTCTTTTAATAACTTTGATCTGAGATTTAACTAATATCTCTCCAACTCATATTAGCTAAAAATACCCCCTCTTCAGTTCTCTATAGAATATTTACCCTCCCCATGCCTTGATAAAAATCTGCCCCATTTACAACTATAGAACTGTAAGGAAAGGTACTTACCCACTCCCGCGACACACTCCTCGCAAGTGCGCGCACTCGCGGCGGTCACGCGTGCCTGACGGTTATGCGTCATGATCACGTGACTGCGGCGCATCTTCCTCGCGCACATGCACTCTTGCGTCGCGGGGGCGCGCGCATGATGCGGCTAGGCGCAGGAGCGTGCCCGTCGCTAAGCCTATATAAGGCTTAAACCCTTGCCGCTCGGTGCCCAATTATAGTAACATACTCTAGTGTTTGGGCTCCCCTTTTGTCTCAGTATGCTGCCTGCCTGTCACAGTATCCTGCCTGCCTATCACAGTACCTTGCCTGCCAGTCCCGGTACCTTCCAGCCTGCCTGTCTGTACCTGCCTTTCATGGACTCCTGCTTTATGCCACAGTACTTCTAGTCTGTTCCGGTCTGATTGCTCCCTATTAAAGATAGTTTCTGTTCCGTCTGCTTCCCTCCCTAACCCACCAGTGGGCGGCTATCCCGGGGATCGCGACCTGGGTGCTCCTTGCAGCAAAGTCCATATCCCCTTGTGGGGGTCACTAGCGAACACCAGGGAGTACCTTAGATTCCATGCCCTGGGTATAGCCTGCGTCAAGTCCCTGTGGGTTATGCTGCACCTCATCTCCACCCTCACCAATCCTGACAAGAACCTGTAGCCAGGATTAATCTTAGTTCTAAAAAACATTTTTATCTTCTCCACCTCCTTTTTGTTTTTCCTGATTTTTATGATGGAAGCTCATGACACAGAGAATTCTGTTTCCACCTAGAAGGTTTTTTCTCTAAACGTTTTAATAATAATTTAATTAAGGTTTAGCTTTGTGGTGTATGTGATGTTGTTATAGTAACATAGTAACATAGTTTATAAGGATGAAAAAAGACAAAAGTCCACCCAGTTCAGCCTACTTTCTGCAATGTTGATCCAGAGGAAGGCAAAAAAAACAGGAGGCAAGAGCCAATTAACCTAATATTAGAAAAAAAAATAATTCCGACTCCAAATATGGCAATCAGAGTAATTCCCTGAATCAAGATCACACCTTCAGTTATCTAGTACCCATAACTTGTAATGTTCTTACACTGAAGGAAAGCATTCAAGCCAGTTTTGAACTCCTTAATGGATTTAACCATGACAACTTCTTTAGGCAGAGAGTTCCATAGTCTCACTGTTCTTACAGTAAAAAAAAAAACCCTTCTATGTTGATGCAGAAACTTTCTTTCCTCTAAACATAGAGGATACCCCTTGTTATACTTATAGTTTTTGGTATAAATAGAATGTGGGAGAGATCTCTGTACTGACCCCTAATATATTTCTACGTGGTTATTAAGTCACCCCTTAATCTTTTTTCTAGACTAAACAACCCCAGTTTTGATAATCTTTCTTGGTACTGTATATTGCCCATTCCTTTTATTACTTCAGTAGCCTGCCTTTGAACCCGCTCAACCACATCTTTCTTGTGCACTGGTGACTAAAACTGCACACAGTATTCCATGTATTTGTATCCATGAACATTTGGATAAATTAAATTGCTGGTAACCTAGAGAATTTGAGGATTTCCTCAGAGATCTGGAATTTGTTTAGCAAATCCAAAGCCTCTACGTGAAATCCAGCAAGTTCCTAGGTGTGCATGCAGGATGACATGGAATTTTATAATAAATAAATTAGATTTTTTAACATACATAATATGTTCAACAGTTAATTCCTAGATGCTCATATCTCTCTACTCTATTTGTTTGATCCCCACCCGAAAACTCACCCCATTTTCCCAATATATTTGAGAATATTTTTTTTGCTATTGATTAACAAATCTTGTTAGGGGTTCTAATACAAGAGCTGTCCTACTCCTTCAGGTTCCATCTCTATCCATCAGGAATAATCTATTAGCAGCAGGATTCAGGGATAATCTATTAGTAGTAGGATTCAGTACTGCCTAGCCACCTAATACTAATACTTCCTGCGTAGAAAAAGCGGGAGGATCTGTGAATCTAGGAAATAGCTAAAAATAGCCTCCCAGACCTGGCTTACTGAGTGCTGTCACTTCAAACCAGTTGTGCTCTGGAACACACAACAAAGGAAAATGCCCTGCAGACAGTGACCTGGCAAATGATAAGGTGTGTGTTGGGGGGGGGGGGGAATTGACAAGATATACTGCTGTTTATTTTTTAGAAAGGAAGGAACCAAACATTCATATAAGTACCAAATAATTTAGTAATACTTTTAGGCGCAGAAGGTTCATATCCCAACCTCTCAGTGAGAAGAATCTCATTCTATGAAATGAAATGGTCTTGTAATGCAGACACCCTATGCAGTTTTCTTTTCGATGGATCAACTTGTTTCGATGTGTTACCTGTTACTGCTGTAAAACAATTTCCCTCCTCCATTTTTAGCCCTCAGCAGAAGATCCTATAGAAAAAATAACACAAGTATTCTCATTAGCAACAGTAATTAACAGTCTAACTCAGGGGCCAGATCTGGTCTGCAGTTTAATTACATTTGGCCCGTAAGAAAAGATCAAATGTCAACACTAGAGCTGGCCCACCAGAGCATGCATCACTAATACAAATTGCCAAAATGCTCTGTTAGAGCATTGGCACATTAATCAGGACCCACAAGTGTGCCCTCTTCTGCTGACATTAGTGTCTTCATGCTACCAATCACATCGGGCCACTTCTCCCAAAACTCCCCCAAAAAAAGGTGGAAATCAGAAGCTTTTAGGAAAAGTGGGAAGCCGAGTATCTGTTCACAAAAGGAAAAAAAGGACAGACCTGTTCGCAAAGGTTCATCGTTATATCTGATGAGAAGGAAAAACTTACTCAATTGTAGACATCTTTTCAATAAATATCAAGGTTGGCCTGAAAATTTGTCCAATTTTTAATTTTGGCCCACTATTTATTTGAGTTTGACACACCTGGTCTAACTACTGCAAAATATGCATTATGCATATGCTGAGAAGGTATGCATTGTGTTTGTGTAACACATTTATAGCTTGACAAAGAACACTCACATTTCAAGTATCAATGAAAGTATGCTCATAGACAGTGGCATAGCGCGTGTTTGGGGCGCCCGGGGCGGTCTGCGGGGGGGTGCTATCGGAGAATAGCGATGGCGCCCCCCCTCCGCTCGGCGCCCACCCCCTCCGCCCGCCTCTATAAACATCCTTGTACGCCTGTGCCTGCAAAGGCGTAGAAGGATGTTTATAGAGGCGGGCGGGGGCGGGTATGGGCGCAGAGCGCAGCCTTTGCAGGTACATGCCAAAATGCCGCCCGGGGCGGACCGCCCCCCCGCCCCCCCCCCACGCTACGCCACTGCTCATAGATAACTCGTCATACCTTGATTTAGGATTAGGACATAAACCAACATCAACAAAGTGAAAAAGAGAGAGACAATGTTCTGTTTGAGCTGCCACATAATTTAGGTATAGTAATATAGTAAAAGTGAAGTGATCCTATAAGACTATAGAAGGTGAGTATGTTATTTTGCATCTCCTCGTGGTCATTATGAGTTTTTTCCAGTTTTTAGCTCTGATCTCACATGTACAGTATCCTGCTTCCCAACCTAGCAAGACACTGCTAACTCCTTTAAAAGCTAGTAGATAATATCCACAAACAAGTTCCTATTCCTCCTGACAACACAGAAATAATTCTACCAAAATCTCTCTCTCAGTTTCTTAATTATTTTATTCCAGCTACCCAGTATGAGGTTTCTCAACTTCTTTCATTTTCTCCTACCACAGCATTCTTGTGTGACCCCATTTCTTCTTATTTACTTTAGTGCTGCTTTTCTGCCCTTGTTCCAATATATGCACCTGCTCAACCCTTACCTTCTTTATTTAAGCAGGTCTGTATTGAACCCATCCGTAGCTACACTGGACCCTGCATGCCTCGCTAACTAGCATACTGTCTCTGTCTTTCTGATAGCTTCCAAACTTCTGGAATGTCTGGTCTACATCCTACCTTAGTAATTATCTGCATGTCCACCACATTTCACCATAGTTCTCCATGCATCTGAAATACAGACTCAAATCTCCAACTGTCTCCTGCCAATCTTCTAGCTAACACCATATGAAGTTAATTCTTGCTAAAACCTAATTATTTTTTCACCCAAACCTGGCTCTACTCGCAACTTTTCCATTATAGTTGATAATGTGATCATTAATCCTGTTAATTCTGCACATAGTCTTGAGGTGATTAATGACTCATCTCTACTTCACTAAGCACATTTCTTCTCACTGCTAAAAACTGTTGATTTTTCCTCTGTAACAATGACAATATCTGCCCCTTTCTCTCAGTCTACTGCTAACATCCTCATGCATACCCTAATCTTATCCTGCTTGAAATACTACTATACCCTACTATCTGGTTTTCTAAATACCCACCATATCCCATTCCTTTCTAAATACCTTCTCTCTTTGCTGCCTTGTATGTCTGGAATGTTATAAGCCTTTACTTCCACAGAGAAAAATTACTTTTCAAAACTAAACTGAAATCCTACCTGCTTTTCATGTCTTTCATTCATGTTATCCTTAAAGGAGAACTATAGTCAGATTACATCTTTACATATGCAGTACCATACCTTAGTGAGAAGCGTTTCCCCCCATTAGATGTTTCATGTGAAGCAGATTGA
>JAKJJM010006720.1:0-12585 GCA_021901965.1 Pipa carvalhoi
GGGGGTGTTGGTATTATTGATGAAAATCTGGTGTGCGCACAGTCCAGCCATACCCCAGATAGCAATAGGTGACATATCTGTACTATATTTGAATTGCTGAATTGTACAGTGCAGCGTAAATTTGTGGCATGTTATAAATAAAATTATACATACATATAGATTGTGATGTTAGCAAAAGAAAGTGAGTGCTTAAATGCACCCAATCGTGCTTGCTCTTAGCAAATGGAACTGGACAAGTGGGCTTGGCATGTGAGTTGTGGTTTTCCCACATGCCCAGCAGTTTACATAATACATATTCATAAAGTGCCCTAGAAAACCCAATTTGTCTGCAAGCATCAGAGAGACACACAAACCAATAAAAATCAGTAATTCAACCTTAAACATGATATTTTTATAAGCACTGCACAAGAATTACTGCCAACGTCAATCTTAATAGTATTTTTTTTGTTCAAGTGTTAGGGGCTTATTTATCAAAGTGAGAATTTGACTGTCGAAGTGAATTTTCATCACTTTGAATTCTACGCTCTAATTCTTATTCCTTATTTACTAAACAGAGGATTCCCATAGCAAAAAAGTGAACGTGTTAGTAGCTATTTCTTGCTTAGTGTGGCGTAGTCGGACAGTAGGAGCCCTGCCATCAGTTTCCCTTTTCCGCACTTCAATCTGGCAAAGTAAAACTGGCAAATGCAACACAATGCACTTTGTCGAATTCACTACTGCTATAGACTTTGATGCTTGAAGAACAGGTAAATTACCTGGGCATGCACGCTGAAAATGGTGCACGGTGCTCCGTAAGTCTGCAACTGTTGTAAGCTGTCGAATTAGTCTTGAATTCACCACATCGCAGAGTTTGCTAAATACCCTTATCTACCTGTTGTATGTCTGTTTTTACACAAGTTTCTCTTGTGCACTCAGGTTTTCTCTCACAATGCAAAGACATACTAATAAGCTCATTGGAGATATAACAAATCAGCTGTAGTTTGTGAGATTGTGTAGGAAAATTAGGTTTCAAGCTCCACAGGGTGCAGGGGCTAATATGTGATACTGTACAAACAATCTTATATGTGTGATATAAAGCTGTAATACATTTACATTATACATGGGAAAGCTCTGGAACAGGAGCATCTTTAAAGGAAGATTTACTTTTCAGGAAGTAAGTCTAAAAGCCCAGTTTTAGAATCTTTGGAAGCACATATTGAATATATATATTAACTATAAAAACTTATGAAACATTTACATTTTTTGGTATGACGTATAAAAAAAAAAAGACTATAAGAAAATTGCTTTCTCAGTCTCCTTGAAAACAGTTCATGCAAATCTGATCAAATTTAGAACTCTACCAAACTTTGAAACCATTTAAATCCATTTTTGTAAAATGAATTTGTTTTGTACAGCAGTTGTATGTTTGTATATGTATGGCTTCACATTTCAGTAACATGCACATGTGCGTCACATGTGGACGCACAGAAATATTATCTGTTAAGGATCTGGAATCCATCTTGTGTAAAAGATGAAATGTTTTGCCTGAATTCTGGCTTCTCTCAGCTAGTATAAATACTGTATAAATATGCCATCGCTTAGTCTAAGTTAAAGGATGTAAATTACAAGACTAAATTGTACATATAGGACACAAAACAAGTTACTTGGCAAGTCAAATATTTTAATGCTGCAGATAAAATAAACTTTAACCGAGATAAACAATAGTTACATAACAATATTTTATTCTTACAAAGCCACCTCAGTCGCCCCTACACACATGCTGATTATTTTGTATCATTGTTACTTAAAATGGTATGTTCAGACAGAAACAGAAATAACCCTGTGCATCGAACTAAAAGCGAGGTAGCGCATGGTACCATATTTGGTTACATATATGCAATGCTCTTTGAAGAAATGTATTCCTTATTTTTGGCAGACGAGTAGCAAAGTTTGATACTGCCCAGAACTGGCTACATTGTCATTAGCATAAGAAAAGTAAAATAAAAAAAATAAAAAAAGATATGCAAAGTACATTTCTAATCCCAGTATTTTCTTGTCAGTATTGCACCAAATGATTTATATTTGCTTCACAGTATCTTGTCTTATTTTTAACTAAAAATTTTAGTAACTACAGTTCTTGCTTGTCCCAGCCCATAAGTTCTGGACTAAGAGGACATTGTGGGGCTTATTCATAAACATATGAAATCGAGGCACTTCTGATCACTACGCTCAGACAGATGCAAATTTCATACTCCTTATTTGCTAAGTAGTAGATTCCCTTGGCAAAAAAAGCAAACAGTGTTGAACATTATTACATGCATAGTCAATCAAACAGTAGAAGACATGTAGGGGCATATTTACTAAGACCTATTCGACCATATTGATTGATTTCACCCCATTTCGCTGGCAATTTTTATTTCCCTGTACTTTTTGATTCCCCTGATTTACAAAGGATTGATAAAAATGTTTCTCCATCGTTATTGATCTGTTAACAGGGGCAGACTTTGCAGTGCTTTGCAATGCAATGGTTCCTTCCATTACACATCGATATCAATGTCTCTTTTCAATGTAGAAATATTTTGAAATTCAGCTAAATGACAGGACTATTTCCATAAGGAATAATGGGTATACGCCAGCCTGAGGGTAGAGAATGCTTTTGGGAAATAAAATGGGTTTTGAAGAGCTCAGTAAATAGGAGAAAACAATGATATTGTTAAATATAGGTTTTTCTCCTGCATTTACTAGTCGAAAAATGTGTTTGACTTTAGTAAATGTGCCCTGTAGTGTTGCAAATTCAATCAATCTAACTCTGCTCCACTTGCTCTTAAGGGGTCTGGAAGCCTGGTCTTCCAAGACTGCAGACAATTATGTAGACTTCCATAAGCTGCCACCAGAGGAGCTGGACGTGGTCTTGTTTCTCTATATCTTATCCTTTACCCTACCTACACAATTCTCTCTATTCACCAATCATCTTGTAGATTAAGTAACAGCCTATAAGCCAATCACAGCATGTGCCTGACTATATAATGTTTTCAGATTCACACTTGCTTTGCCTGAGCAAGCTTTGCATAACTTGCACGACTGAGCTGTCACTTGCATCTTGTCAGTAATCCCGGTTTGATTCAGTCTTTTGATTTATTTTTGGTCCCAAACTAACCAAGTCTCCTGCTTAACCATTTATTTTTCTCATCTGTATCACGATCTCTCTCCTATTTCTGTCTTTGGTTTGATCTCCTGTCCTCTACCTTTCTAACCCTTTTCCCTACCACTGCACTTTGGTATTGTGAGACTGGGTCAACCAAAGATAGGATGGAGAAGGAGGTTGCAGCACAGATCCACAGTGGAATTGGCGCAAAATAATCATAGGGCATGGAGTCTAAGAAGCCCCCTACTCTTCACTTTTGACCCTCACAAGGAGGTATGGGCTTTGCTGCAGTGAGCTCCCAGATTGTGGCCCCTAGGGTAGCTGTCCAGTGATGGAAAGGGTTGAGCGAGAGTCGTAGTCCAGGTACTGAACAGAAGGTCGAGAGTGGCGGCAAGCAGAGTAGTGTCAGGGCAGAAATCCGTAGCAGAGGTCAAGGCAAGCAGAAAGCAAGGAGAGTCCAGGAAGCAGGCCGAGGTCATACACAGATAAATCAGAGCTATAGACGCACCCAAGAACAACAAAAGATGTTCTATAATTGGGCACAGGCAAACAGAACTGGTTTCCTTATAAAGGCACAATGGCGGAAACGCAATGGAAACAACATGACTGTGATGGAACTGACACAACAGAATTACACAACGGCGATGGAACTGCGTCAGAGACCATGATGGAACCACTCTGCAAATACGCAACCGCAACGTAACCACGCGACCACAACGCAACCACCGTAACACCAGAGGAGCCTGGTAAGTCATATTCCTGACAGTACATAATAGAATAACAAAAGAAGTTCTATAATTAGGCGACAGAAACGACACAACTGCGATGGAACTGACGCAACAGACTTACGTGACCGTGATGAAACCACGCCAGAGTTATGCGACCACGCTGAAATTCCGCGATGGAACCATGCTACAAATGTGTGAGCATGCTGGAACACCGCGACGCAACTGCCATAACACTGGAGGAGCCTGGTAAGTCATATTCCTGACAGATGTCTGATTACATTCTGCCTCTTGGTTTCCCTGTGTTGTCTGTTTGGTTTCTGGGATCTGTTCTGTGCATCACAACTATTCTTGCTTCCACGGGTGTTGCTCCTGATGGGACTCCTCTCTCTGAGAGTTCATATTTAAGCATGGGTAGCTCAGTCTGTGATGACCTGTTATAGTATTGTACTTGTCTGACCTGTCTGTAGAGTACTTTACTATTCTGACTTTGATCCTAACCTGTTTCTGCTTTCCAGCATATACCTGTGTCCTGCTTTAGAGCATATACCTGTATCTGAATTCCAGCCTCCTCTGTTTAGATACATCTGACAACTACCACATCTGAATATCTGTAGTTTTCATTGGGTTGGGTTGCCGCACATGACAATCTGTAGATGTAGAGACCACTTGAAGGGGCTTCCCTGGGGGCTATAAGCACCCCAAATCCCATTCTTACAGTATCTAATAAGTGAGCTGTATGGCTAATATTTCAGCTAATCCTAACTTTCAGCTCTATAAGTAAGCATGCTCCCCCCTCCTGAAACTTTTACTTGCTTCAAGAAACTTAGTCTAAGAGACTGAAAGACTGGAGAAAAGCAGAATAAAGCAGCTCAGAGTCAAAAGCTGCTTAGTAATTTAAATGCTGCACACAAGTAACAGACCGCACAGAGGTAACTGAAGGAAGGGCTAGGATTACTTGATAGCCTCGGCTCCAAGTTTACAGCAGGTCAGTGGCAAACAGCTTTTAGTGAAATCAAAATGAAAAATATACTTCATATATAAGTAAATACTATTAGATTGAAAATGCATCAAAATTTAAAAAAAAAAAAAGGGGGTACAGCAACAATGAGATTTTTCAGTGGAAAAAAACAATAAAAATGGAAACCTTTTCTATGAATCTGAAAGGGAAGAAATATACACAAGAATAAAAATTACCAGGGAAAATATTTTTCGATACATTTTGCTGCTCTGTAAATATTCCCCAAAAAGTAGAATAGGAGCAAAAGAAGAAAATTGCTATTTGAATTAACATGGCAGTTATTCCTGTACAGTAATGATTATCTTTGAAGTAGTATTCCTGATCTGATTTTTACAGCCACATTGGGCTCCCTGGGACACTTGAGGGGTCATTCTGTAAAGTGAGAATTTGACTGTCGAATTTGCAGACAGTGGTTTCCCATTATAAAATTGCAACCGCCACAATTTTTTTAAAGTTCCAGCTTTGACATTTCCTTTGTGAAGTCGCGACTGCGACAAAATTCCCATTATAAAGTTGCGACTGCCTCAGTAGCAGTCTATTGCAACTGTCTTTAGCTGGCCAATTCGGACCTTTACACTACAATTCAGACCTTACAGAATGACCCCCTTAATGAATATGTATTACCTAAGATTCTATAGGAAGTACTCGGATTGGCTGAGGATTTGTTTATTTAAAATGGCTGCAACCGCAAGGTAGAAACACAAACTCAAAATAAAACAAATCAAGAATACAGCTTCAAATAAGACATTTTCCCAGTAATATTTAGGAAATAACTGCCATGCCGATCCAAATAATATTTTTCCTTTCTCTTGTGTTACTGGTCTTTTAAGCACTTGTGCCTGCCAGACGATAGAGACTCTATAACTATGATTTCTATCAAAACTATAGCTTTGCATTAGATGCCTAAGGCAGTTATCATTAGGTGTCACTGATAACTTAAAGCTGATGTACAATAGCACGAAGAATGCTCTGACATCCTCAGCTGTTGACAAGTCCAACCATCTGAGAACACCAGTTATATATAGCACAGTTCAACCAGCTCAATAAAGTCCTCTGCCTTAACAGTTCCCATGGACAGCAGGACAGAATAACATTATCTGAGAACCCTACTGCCAAACCCCTAACATCACCTAGTTTACAGCGGATGGGATGAAAAAAGAAGAAACATTAATACAAAAAAATCTGGGTGGGAGAGCCTGTGACCTCCTACTTCTCCTCTGGGATATTTGGGAAAAGAGATTGCATTGTACCATTTCCTGCACTCATTCTGCTTCCAGCAAATTCAGCTCAGTGAGACAAGCAGATATCTCTGTACTGGATGCTTTGTCAGTGTTTGAATCTGAACAAGACTTGCACTACTGTGTGTTTCAAGTCAGACCAGAAGGGACTTTCGTGAGGAATACATTCCAGCACAGAACAGCTAGGTAAGAGAATGATTACCTCCCCAGCTATCCTTCTCATAATATCTGCTGAAATATCTGTGTTATATAACTAATTTGTATAAAAATGTACTTACAGCATGTGCTACACTTATGTGGGTGTGTGTGCACATATGTAAAAGTGATATGGAGTATATGTTTTAAGCATGTACTGTGTATAGATGTCTGCATATTTAACTGTTTGGATGAGTAGTTTTACCCAAAACATTTTCCTTCTTGTTTAAACGTCAGATGAATAATGAGTAAGTGAAAAGGTAATGGAAAATATGCCTATGCTATTATCTCAATGTTCAGGCAGAATGTGTATATGTTATCCGCCTCATTGCTTTTGTTTTTCTGACTATGATCCACATTTGTTTTAAATGTTAAGAACAATTTCATGGCTTAGGTTTAGAAATAGAGATATAAATTTCAAACTTTCCCATCTAATTTTATATGCCTTAAGTAGGGGCGAAACAACCAGGGTCAAAGCAGTTGTAGCTGTTCCTCCCATCAGCCCCGCAGTGTCTGTGCCCGGCACTCCCCAGAACCCTATAAGTTTTTGGTTCTGGGAAGTATGAGAGAGGGCAGCACTATAGGGGAGAGGACCCCATTGCCAATCTTGTAGCAGGGCCAGTGGCATCTGAAGTATGCCACTGGCATTAAGATAAATTGTACATAGAGATATAAATGGGCACAGAAATAAGTATGGCATTGTGTGGCTGCTGTCAAGTTAAGAAACAAATCCATACCCAGATAGAAAATTGTATGTGTATATGCTGTGGGATGCAAGAGTTTGTCCTTGCAATCTACATAGGCACATTAATACTCTACTTAATCATGCCAATGCTTTGGAGCATATGGTTGCCTTATCAACCAATCAGAGCAGTTACATTAATAGCAGCCAGCTAACTGGATGTGCCTCTGAGCAATTGCATAGCTGGTGTTCTCTAGCAGTGAACGACTGGCCATTACTTCATATGTGCATAATAATATATGGCAGGTAATGAGTTATTTCATGTAGCCTTTTTACACATGCAGAAAGAAGCAGTATTCCTTAATGACCTTTAATAAAGAGGCTGCAATAAACTATATAACTAGTTAAGTAAATTGTATAAAGTTTGTATTTGTAAAGATGATTGTCTACTTTCATCACTGTGTTCAGTTTTATAAGAATGCATTCTGGGGCCTATTCCTCAAAGTGTGAATTTGACTGTTGAAGTGAATTTCTGTGACTTTGGGCCGCTACGCTCCGATGATCACAAATTCACTGCACCTTATTCACTAAACGGCAAATACCCTTGCTGAAGAAGTGAATGACTTCAGACACAATTTCTGAAGTGAGGTGTAGTCGGACAGTATTAGGATGTGAAGTGATGCAAATTCCACCAGTTAAGTGCAGTGATTTCATCCACACAATGTCCCACTAACTTTATTAAGGGAATATTACATCCCTTTCTATGTCATCATATCCTTCGTTTATGTTGTCTGTTGATCACAGTCTTCATTGTCACTTGAATGAACAGTCGCTATACATCACACCGGAGCCCTGCCATTCAATCCCCTAATTCGCCTCTTTGGTCTGACGAAGTCAAACAGATGAATTCGCCACAGTACACACTGCTCATTTTGCTATTTGACACAGTCTGATGAATGGATGCAAATTCGGAACTTTATGCGACCGACTTTCATAAATAAGCCCTTTCACAAATAAGGCCCTGAGAGGTTCTCCAAAGGCCAGGAAGCTGGACACTGTAAAAGTCAAGAACATTTTATTGTATTTGAATATTCTATAATGTACTGCAGCTAGCAACAGATGGAACTCCTGAGATTTTCTGGTTTAAAAAGGAAGAAAACAAGTAATGTGTAAAAAAATGAGTGTTTTATTTGAGAGATGCATGCACTGTAGGCCATACTGGTTCATGAGGTGTTGGGCTTCAGTAAAACCAAGCAATGGAGTGAGAAGCCATGCTTATGAAGGGACACCCAACAATAATGAAAGATCACCCTCCTGTGTGTTTTATAATTTCCAAACTCAGTTCCCATACCAGTTACCTGCTGACTTAGTCTACAATTTATAGGAATGCTAAATAGAACACAAGTTCCCTACTGTAATTCCTGGATAAATACAAATGAAGCATCCTAAGGGCGAAATTTACTTAGATCGTCTGTGGTTATCAAGAGTTTTTCGCCGAATTTTTCACTGATATTGAAATTTATCAAGCCCCTTTAAACTTTTTTTTTTTTTTTTTACTAACACAAGTATTTGCCTGGTTGTGGTGACAAAAAATAGCCAAAAACACCTTATTAAATTTCGCTCTAAGGGTGAAATTTATTAAAGTCGAAAATGTGATTTTCGATATAAATAATTTGAAAATGGCATTTTCGATATGGAAATTCCGAATTCCGAATAAAAATTCAGAATTCCGGATTTCCATTTTGTTTACAAAATGTAACGAGTGGTGCTTCCATGCGTGCACCGCTCGTTACATCTACAAAGTGTAGTGAGTGGCGCTAAACCAATATGTGAAATACTACAATCCATGTTGTACTAACATAGACATACAATACTCATGCAGGTAATCTCATCAAAGTATATCATAAATCCAATCCTAACAAAGGTATAAAGTATTAAAAATTATACGTAAAATCCAAATTTTTAAGGTCCAAATCAGTGCCCAAAAAATTCAATAATTTTAAAATGCTGCTCTTCTCAAAGACGTGTTTCTCCCACCAACGTGCTGTAAAGAACCAAAAAAAGAAAAGAGTGCAGGAAGACAATCTAGTGCCTTATCACAGAGTATAAGGAATTTACAGAGACAGGATTCCAACACCTTACAGGGTTGTGCCAGTGTTTGATTTAAAGTAACACCACAGTACAAAACAGTGCAACTTGGTGTAAAAAGTGTTATTAGGCTATATCTGGTGAGCCTCCCTATTATCAGGGGTTTTGATTTTATCTTATTTTATACATTTTTTACACCAAGTTGCACTGTTTTGTACTGTGGTGTTACTTTAAATCAAACACTGCCACAACCCTGTAAGGTGTTGGAATCCTGTCTCTGTAAATTCCTTATACTCTGTGATAAGGCACTAGATTGTCTTCCTGCGCTCTCTTTTCTTTTTTAGGCTCGTTACATCTAGCTGCTCAATGTGGCAGCCGCTGGGGAGACTCATCTCTCCCCAGCGCTTCCTGGTTTGGCTTAGCCAATCAGGAGCTGCTGATGTCATGGATGATGTCATCGGCGGTAAATTCAAATTGCAGCGCTCAGCCAATTGAATTTACTGCCACTGACGTCATCTGTGACGTCAGCGGCTCCTGATTGACTAAGCCAAACCAGGAAGTGCTGGGGAGACATGAGTCTCCCCAGTGGCTGCCGCATTGAGCAGCTAGATGTGACGAGTGGTGCACACATGGAAGCACCGCTCGTTACATTTACTAAACAAAATGGAAATCTGGAATTCTGAATTTTTATTTGGAATTCCGAATAAGAATTCGGATTTCCAAAATCGAAAATGCCATTTTCGAATTATGTATATTGAAAATGTCATTTTCGATTTTAATAAATTTTGCCCTTAATGTGAGTTGATCCAGCACTTAGATTAGGACATAGATAATTACTGGTAAAGTCAGTATATTTGACTGCACATTTGTGGCAATACTCAGATTTGGTTCTTTAGCAGAAAGCTGACTATGTAAAACTACCATCCCCCATTTATTTCTCTCTATCTACTTTTTTATCACATCTTTTCCTAAACTGTTCAAAAAAACAACTTTGAACTTAGTTCTCAAAGTCAAGAAAGTAAACCTAGGCCAGTTTTAAACAGCATGGGGCCCTGAGCAAAACTGAAAATGTGATCCCATATGCTGGTGCAGTTGGCAGACTGATGCCAGGCATAAACAAGTTAAATGCATGTATCTGCATCAGGGAGACTTCCAAGGGGGTCCCTGAAATTACCCAGTTTGTCCTGAGTAAGACCCAGGTTGCAAACAGTCCTGGTTGCCAGTGAATCTCTATATCAACCATAAGAGTTAAAATATTTAATAGATTCAGGGACCTCCAACCTTTTGTGTCGACCACAACCCGGCTCTTAGAGTGAATTATCCTTGTGGTATTATACTTGTATTATACTTGTATTGTTTAATGCACTTTTCCCATGTCTGTATTATATTTGTATTGCTGAATTGTACAGTGCTGCGTAAATTTGTGGCGCTTTATAAATAAAATTATACATACATACAAGAGTTAAAATATTTAATAGATTCATAGGATGAAACTCAATTTTACTTTCTAAGCCACAGCAGGCAGCTGGTCGGCAGGTTGTAGACATATTTAGCTTAGTTATTGCATTATTGTTACTACTTGCTTTGCAGCAAACCAAGTAAATTTCAACAGAAAATCCCAAGTGACCTTCCAACCTTTAATGCAAACAAAAGGTTATTTAGTCTTAGGTGAGGATGAATTAAAGGACCAGTAACTCATAACCATAAAAAATAAAATAACATTTAGACTGGCATAGCAGGTATTCCTACATAGTAGTGGTAAAAATGTTGTCAGTTAAAGGACCAGTAACACCAGAAAAAAAAAAATCACAATTTGCATTTGGATTGTAATGACAGCTCTTCAAGTGCAGCACTAGTAAAAATGTTATTTTTGAAGTTAAATTCATGAATTGAATTACTTTAATTACTTTCTATCTCTTCTTATTTTTACTGATATCAGCCATGTTATAAACAGATTGTTCCTGTCCAATTGTTTTCTATGGTGCTTTACATAACGCAAATACAGAAAGTTTGCCCTTTAGAATTTCTGGAAGCACAGATTGAATACAGAGTAACTATAAATGAATTTGAGGAGGCATTTTCAATTTTCGGTGTTATTGTTCTTTTAAATTCCTGACTTGTATTGCTTTGTGTTTGTTTGTTTTTCTTCTTTGATTTTTCTTTTTTTTGGCATCTGTTGAGTAAACGCGACCTTGTCCCATTGTTTCTCATGGAACTTTAGAGTACACATATTCATGAAGTGCTCCAGAAAGCTCAATAAAAACATAAATATAATCTCATATGGTTGCATTTATTTAGAACACAAAAGGTACATGTTTTTAATGAGGCTTTTGTGATATAAGTCGTTTACTAAACTGTTAAACTGCAATGTTATTAAAAGAAAAAACTTAGAATCACATTGTATCAAAGGTACAAATATACAGTACCAGTATGGTATTTTGTTAACAGATAGAGGAATGGAAGGTTGTGGAATACTGGTCTAATAAATTGCATTCCTGACATTACCACAGACATTCTTATCTTTCTACTTCAAGTGAGGCATGCAAGAAATATTCTAGAACAGGTGCTGGAGGATACTTATTATGTGAGCAAATGGTCATGCTCTTAAGCATTTTAAAGCAGACATATGAAATATCCTTTAAAAAAGCTTCAACTCAAAGCCATCACAATTTTAATTATACCCTGTGACAGATTAAATGAATAATTAGATTCTTACCAAAAGTAGTGAATATCATACCCCTATAGATAAAATATATACAGTGTATACAAAATATTTGTCAGGGCTGTCCATTAGGAAGTCCAGCGCTTGGCAGTAGCATTTATTTTCTGGTTGCTAGGAGACGTCACCCTAGCCACAGGAAAAATATAATAACACATTGCTAACATTTACAGATATAGATAACAGGGCAAAATGGTTGGAAAGTAAAAAAAAAAAATTCAGTACTTTCCCACTGTTTAACCATTTTACCTATGTATTTTTTTACCTGCTGCAACTTTCAGTGTTACATGTTTTGGGCAATACCTCTTGTTCCAACTTCCTAGTTTTACTTTAACTATTTACCATGTCTTCTGTCATCAAAAACTGGGTTAAAATAGGTGAAGATCTCCTTTTATATTAAGATTGTTTTAATTAACTTCAAGAATTTCATAGTTGTTAGATGGAATAACTATGTAGTTACATAAGACTTTTTTTCCCTTCCATGGTCCACTTGACTGTAATCACTTTTATATTCTATGTGGTCACGTTAGCATAATAATAATATAGATATTCATGGGGCAAAATTTAATAAAATCGAATGGGGCACCCATGAGCGGAGATTGCCCCAATACATCAGGAAGTCAAGAAGTCAGGAAGTCAGGCCTTAGGGGACATGTCTATTGTAGCTGATTGGCAGGTTGGGCACAAGATGGCTGCTCCCACAGCTTCAAATTGGGACAAGTTTACAGTGAGTATAACTTAACTATCCTAATGATTTTTTCCCCCCAAACTGTTTCATTTATGTTATATAATC
>JAKJJM010006721.1:0-13814 GCA_021901965.1 Pipa carvalhoi
CTATGATGTAAATTACAGACGCCTCTCATCTTTTTAAGTGGGATAACTTGCACTATTGGTGACTGACTAAATACTTTTTTTCCCCACTGTATATTCTTATTTTTAAAACCTAAAAAAATCATTTAAAAATATTAAATTATCATTACATTATATTACATTACAGTATATATTATATTACATTATCATTACAATATAATTATTATTATCCTTTTAAATGTAAATTTTTATCTGTACGTTTTAATTTTTAGATTATTTATATTACTAAGTGCTTCTGTGCACTGTATTCAGGGCCAGCACTTCTGTGATTCTCAGCTCCCAATCTCTGAAAACAAGTGGGTGGGCTTTAGGGAGGTCAGCTGAGCGTCATTTCCTTTATTGACGTCAGCTTCCTCCTGCCTCTGCTGAGCTGCATTGCAGATCTCATAGAGTGTGCGCGGGGCTGTCGGCTGCTGCCTCTAAGGCAGTGGTTCTCAACCTTTTTATTGCTGTGACCTTTTAGTACAATTCCCTGTGATTTGGTGACCCCCATTCGTTAATTGTTATTGGACGACCCCATTCAAACCCTATATTTCCGATGGTCTTAGGCGACCCCTGGCAAATCATTCGACCCCAAATGGGCTCCCGACACACAGGTTGAGAACCACTGCTCTAAGGAAATGGGAGAAGAGGTAGTGAACCGATTGAGAAGAGGATTAACGGAAAAGTGGCTTTTAAAAATGGGAATCGGCTTGCGATTCTTTCCACACTAAAGGTACACTGCGTTTGTTTGTTTGTTTTTTTGGTCTAGCTTTAGTGTTCCTTTAATCTTCATCAATTCAGCAAAATATGTTATTTTCTGTGATGTGGAGAATACACAACTAATTGGAAACCTTCCGATAGTCGCAGACACAAGCATCTCTTCAAATGCAAGTGCATTTATTTACCAAGCATCAGAGTGTGTCGAAGTGGCGACTCACCAAGGTGTACTGCTCTGAATTCAACAGTTTAACTTCACCAGATCAAAGTGGCAAAGTAGGGGGCTGGTGGCAGGGTTGCTGTTTGGTGTAAGGTGATTGTACAGTCAAAAGACAAAGAAAAAGTAACGATCAAGTGACTACATGACTTAAGGATACTATAGAATTGGATGTAAATAACATAAATTGCAATGTAAATGACTATAATACAGTGATCAATAGTGGTGATCAAAATGTGACCAAGTGGTAACAATGTTCTTCCTTATAATCAATCGATCAAATTAATAGTGTTGTGTTATTACTGTAACAAAAAACAGGTTATAGTGACATTGTCTACTTTAAACATATCATAGGGAAATGACATCACTTCACTTCAGTTGATTGAAATTGCAAAACTACATGTCTGCTACTGTTTGACTGACTAAGCATGAAATAGCATTCGATTCTGTTTGAAAATGTGCATGTTCATGGGTGAAAGTATGTGTATAAGTGTGTGTGCATGTATGATAGTATGTGTGTGATATTATGTGTCTGCATGTGTAATGTACAGGAATAGACTGTGCATTACGAAATTTTAGCGTTTCAATTTTAGTTAGTGCCCCTTTAAATCTGATATGTTTTTACTTACCGCCTGACTCTTAGCCGGTAGAAAACCCCCTGTAACAGGAAGCTAGTGTGTAGTGTGTGATGGGAAGACAACGAGACACACAGAACTATGCATGTGATAAATAGAACTTTGTGAGAAAAAGGGGCAACGGCAAATATTATTCATTTATGATACACTACTGTTTAAAAGATTGTGAACTGGCTTCTATTGAACTTATTCTTGTGAAGAAATAAAAAAGTTTGTCGTTTTTTTGGAACAGCAATTGTCTCCCGAGTATTTGAAAATCTAACCACCAGCCCTGCATGCCAGAGGAAGGGAAATCTGGGACAAGAGAAGTACTTGTGTCGTCCATATACCTAGGCCCCGTGAAAAGAGGTAAATCTAACATATCATCTATATACCCTGCGCTACCTGAGGGGACACCGCTACATACTATTAACTTATATCACACTGAGGTATCGCCTGACCATTACACATGTATTAAAGTATGTATGTGTGCGCATTCGTGTGCATGTGTGAGAGTGTATGTATGTATAATTTTATTTATAAAGCGCCAAAAATTTACCCAGCACTGTACAATTCAGCAATACAAATATAATACAGGCATGGCAAAAGTGCGTTACACAATACAAGTATAATATCACAAGGATACTTCACTTTAACTGCCGGGTTGTGGTTGACACAAGAGGTTGGATGTCCCTGCCCCGTAGAGCTAACAATCTAAATGGGAGGAAGACATTACAAACACAGATAGAGGGGTAATAAGTGCTAATAACAATGTGTTGAAACATTGGTCAATAAATACATATAATAAGCATAAATAAACTAAGGAAAAAATAAAATATATACATAAAAATCAGTGCTAGTGCTCCATAAGGAAGAACTTCAGTTTGGTTTTAAAAGTGCAGAGAGAGTGTTCCTGGCAAAGATAAAGGAGTTTAGAATTCCAGATGGTGGGGGGCAGAAAGAGAGAAGGGTTTAAGAAGAGAAAGGGCAGTATTGGTATGTGGCATGCAAAGCTGGTTGCTTTGGGAGGAGCGCAATTGATGTTGAGGGATGTACGGGCATACGAGTGAGGAAATGTAGGGAGGGGCAATGGAGTGAAGTGCCTTTAATGTCAGAAGGAGAACACTGTAAATGATTCGTCCATTTGCTTACTTGGAGCCAAAGTATGTGTGAAAGTGTGTGTGTAAGTGTGAGTGTGTGTTTGCATTTGTGAAAGAGTCTGTATGTGCATGTGTGAGAGTCTGTGTGTGCATGTGTTAAAGTATGTTTGTGTTTACATGTATGAAAGCATGTGTGGAATGTGTGAGAGTGTGTGTCTGCATGTGTGAAAGTATGTGTGTGTGTGTGCGCATGTGTGTATGTATATGTGGGAGTTTGTGTGTTGATGTGTATATGCATGTGTGAAAGTGTTTGTGTTTGCATGTGTTAAAATGTGTGTATGTGCATAAGTGTGGGTGTTTGTGTATGTACATTTTCTTTTCCCCAAATTTTCTCTAAAAGTCTGAAAAATACGGTGGTGGAGCTATATAAATAAAAAATATACATACATACATACATACATACCTACCTACCTCCTCGATGTTACTGTATTTGCAGTGCGCATCAGGGGTACACTAAGAGCATGAGTTATGAACCTCAATCGGGGCTAACTTTGACCTCTATTTAATTTTAATTTAATAAGTAATTTTTCATATGTTTTGAGTTTTATTCTTTATAGTATATATTTTGTAATTTGTGAGAGCTAAACAAGCCAAACACTTGACAAATTCTGTACCATGTCATAAATGCTTCAAGGGTAGGTTATAGCCTCCAGGACAGAACATTGACATCTTATGTGTTATAGATTTTGGTAGAAATGGAGACCTTTAGAATAATGATAAAAATATTTCAACACTGACAAATGACATAAGCTCAATAAACGCAAATAAAATGAATGCCCCAATAACTAGGGATAAGTGAAATGGTTTGTTAAAGTTATAATTATTACTCTTACCAACAGCTCCTAACCTTTCACAGATGCATCTGTGCATAATAGGATTTAATATTATACCATGGGATATAAATAGAAAAAAAATCTAATTAATAAAACTTTGTTGGGTCATGTCCATACATGGAAAGTCTTGTTGGAATGGCTATTAGATTCAAGACAACCCAACCTCCATCGACCACCTCAGCTATCCTTTGAATGAACCTATTGTAAGCACTAACTAAAACATTAAACCACTAATTGGCACCACTAGATTTTTTTAAATCATAAAACCCCAAGCATAGAGTGCGCCAGTTGGTACAACTGCAGATGAACTAGTGAGGAATATTCATATAAACAGCAATCAGAAAGTGTACCTGTTGGCTCTACCAAATGCTCCCCAACCATTCATTTCTCAAAGCTTCCTATCTACCCACAAGAGTGGATTAGAGGGGTACAAACTGGATAATTGCACAGGGTCCCCAATACCTAGGGAGGGCCACTGCTGCAAACAGACCCATGCTGTTCATTATCTTCTGACAAACATACCAGGATGTGGGGCCCCACTTTCAGTTTTGTTTAGGGCTCTTCTCTGTCTAATTTGGCACTGCCACCCACCCAGCCAAAAAAATTCAATTTTCTTTCTACCTACAACAAAAGAAATCTCTGATTGAAGGGCCCAGCAGGAGGTACAGAAACAGGCCAGAAAAAGGGTGAAACTGTTATAGTCCTGATCAATGAGTGTTCAGATTCAGAAAACATAATATTGAACAAAAAACTAATAAACTGCTTATGAAAGGCTGATGCTTAATGTAGTAATATTTAGCAATTTACAAGGTTGTTTTGTCAAAGAGCAAGGTTCACCCCAAATTTCAACAGAAATTAGACAAAGAATTTTAATATGCGGAGTATGAAGTATAATAGACAGCAGGTAGTACCTATCATGTCCCAAAATTGCCTTTGTGGTTGGTGGCAGAGCAGCTTTACTACAGATTTCAGAAAAATAAAAAGGGGAAGGATTTTTTTCTATTTGACATAAATACTATAAGTAAATGACCTTTCCCAAATATTATCATAAAATGGGGGGAGGGGGGCATCCCTACGTGGTGAGCAGGAGGGAGATGTGTCGCCTGATTGAAGTTGTAGTTCCACACAGTAAAGCTATAGTCCCAGTAGCTAGAGTGGGTTTCAGGCCCTGGGCACATTCCCAGTGCACATACACACACTTTTTGTAAAATGGGGGGGTTGCACATGTGATGTAGATCTTTGGCCTCCGGTGTAAGGCAATAGAATGCCCATGGTGTTCTGTGCAGAATGAGGTAGCCAAACACTAGTGACATAGTGAAAACAGGAACAACTCTTTACTTGAGTCATAATAAACAGTTTCTTACAACATCCAAATGACACAGCTCACAGTAGTAGATGTGAGTAGTGCTTGTGAGGAGGAATTTCCTTGGTAGATGGCTGTCAGTAAACAGTCTATGTAGGAGAATATTATCCCTTGGTAATTGAGCAGCAGTAAGCAGCCTATGTAGGGGAATATTGATGATACAATTCACTCCTCTAGCCTTAGGTATATTAACTGGGTAACACAGTCCTAATTTACTTAGCAAAGGAGATCTTCACCACTTGCCTTACGGTGGGTGGATTTATAAAGTAAATTGTACTGACAGATAATGAGCGGAAGTGTCCTATAGCAAGATGCCAGTCTAGCAAACATATGACTTGGTAGCCACAAAACCCTGGTCCTGGCCGGAGGCCAGAATGGGTACCGAATGTGCAAAGGAGTCCTTGTATCAGATTCTACCCTCTGTCTGAATTCACTCCTTTATGGAAGCAAAAAGATTCTTCATATCTCCTTAGCTTCGACTGGAGTAAACAATGGGAGAATAAATTAATTTGCAGGAGTCTGTGGTATCTCCATGCACTCCCAGGTAAGAGGAAAAGGGAAAACTCTGGGCTTTAGACCTAGCCAGAGTTAGCTTGCTGGGCTGCTCGTGTGGCTCTCTCTCTTACTGAATACCAACCCTCCACTAAGAGGCAGGCTACACCAACAGGTTCTAGTATTCTCTAGAAAATTCTGTCATTGAAATTAATAGGCGAATTGGTTTGTTTAAGGCATGCTCACAAGTACTTCACACTTTAGTCAATAGACGGCAGTAACATATAACAAAGTGCATAGGGATTCGAAAGGTTAAAACAGCATTTATCATATACAACTTATATTAGAGCAAATAAATGAAAAGCACATTATATTACTGTAATCATCCGAACATAACTTGTACTGGGATATCACATCTATGTAGAAGCTTTTTCAAAACTGGAAATGCATCATTTAGCTTCATTAACTGTGAGAAACCTCTTATACTGAGAATTTCCTAAAACTACCTAAATCTTTGAAACCTTTAATCTTTGTCAGAATTCAGAATTGCGTGAACCAGCTTGGCTCTTCAAACTAGTTTCAGATCCTAAATTGGAACCATTCATTTAGTTCTAAATTTCAGTCCTTAATATATAAATTACTTACCAAACACTGTGCAATGTCAATAAAAATAATAAAAAAAACTTATTGGAGTTTGTATGTTCTCCCTGTACTTCACAGGGTCTCCTCTGGATACTTTGGTTTCCTCCCACAATCCAACCCATTCTAGATTAAATGAAGACTAACTAAATTGGCTCTTGTCTGTGTGTGACTATATAGAGAAAACTAGATTGTAAGCTCCACGGGGCATGGACTGAAGTAAATGATTGCTCTCTGTAAAGTGCTGCAGGAAGATGTTGTTGCTAAATAAATGTTTCCTTCCTGACAGAAACTTAACTTTCCTTCTCATTTTATAACTGGAAGATGGAGTCTCAGATTTTAAGCAATGAACTCAGGAACCGCAGGCAAGATTAAAATGTTCATTATACAGGGAAATAGTGCTCGACTGTGACCGGAGATTGTAGTATATATAGTCAGTTAGCTCCCAGTTCTATACTTCAAATGCACCAAAAAAGAGATTGCAAATTACTTCAGCAAACCTTTTTCAATGGAATTTTACACACAATCAAAAGCATATTTTCCTGCAACATAAAAAAGCCTAAAATTTTAACAAACCTCACTAATATGGCGGCACCCACTGAGACCTCAACAAAACTGAAAAATTCTGCAGCAGCTACACAAAACTTGCCTCAGAATTCTATATATTTAGAAATAATGCAATCCCTGTTTGTTAAGCTTCTGTCCTCTTTCCATAAGAAAAGCAGGCAATGTTATTAAAAATCTGGAAATATCTGTAAATGTTAGACCAGAGAACAGCCCGTGTGTTAAATTGTTGAGGTAAGTTACTAGACCACAATAAAAATTGCCTCTGTTGATGAATTCCCATTAGACTAGCACCTATAAATTCTGTGGCATACATTATTAGTTTAGGCTAGTAACCTTGTGCCTGTGCACACTAAGGGGCTTATTCATGAAAATTTGAACAGTTGCGTAAAAGTCCACTTTCCAATCTAAAATTTGCAACCAGTTCAGATGCTTATGATTGTCGTGAAGTTATGGAGCTCTTTGCATCATTTGCATGCACAGGTAATTAGGCTATTCATCAAGCGTAGGAGTCTGTTGAAGTAGCAAATTCAGCAAATTGTACTGTGTCAAATTCACCGGTTTTACTTCACCAGATCAAAGTGGTGAAGTAGGGGGTTGATGGCAGGGCTTCTACTGCCCAACTGTCTACACCAAACTACGCAATAAACCGCATTCAACGCCGTTCGTTTCTTCACTATGGGAATCCACTGCTTAGTGAATAAGGAGTAGGCAACAAGGTGATGAGAATTCAATTTGACAGTTGAATTTTCATTTTGACCCTTAATATTTACAATAGGCTGAACTATATCTCATTACGGAGGGTATTGAACTGCAAAGTTGGTGTATATTATATTTTTCCCTGCAAATGTACAATATAGGTTTTGCTAACTTCACTGTTTGATAACAGGAAAAATGCACTGTAGTCTGGCTGATATTGTTACTTGAATCATTAATTGCAAAATATTGTTTAATGTGGCATGACTACTAATGGCCTTTACTCTTATAGCAATGTAAATAGCAATATAAATAATATCAATGGGTCATTATTTTCAAATATATCATATAAATGATATCTTGTAAAAATATTAAGCATACCTTTTACATACATTTTTACTTAAAGCAAAAAAATACATGAAAAGGTATCATATAATCAAAAGGAGCAACAGATGACAAAACTGATTTAAATATTAAAGAAGCGTCATAGCAACAGTCTAGGAAACAACATCATTTAGTGGAAAAAAAAATTTTTGTTCCATTTATTGCTACACTTCTGTTGGTTGTAAAAGGAAATAGTATGTTCCCCTTTCTATTTCTTTAAATAATGTCACTTATCACTGCACAGAGTACAGTATTTTGTATTTTTCTGATTGCTGATGTTAATAGTAATAGACAAATGTACAAGATGTAGATTTAGCTGATTATCAGTTATCTTTAATACTCTCTATCAACAAAGCAAAGTCATGTCATTGTACATGTGTGTAGTGCTAAGTCTGGCACTCAACACATCAGCAAAATGTAGATGAATTCCTGTCTCTCGACAAAGGGGGGGGGGGGGTTGAGATCTGAGTGCTCTCCCAGGCTAACTTGGCCAAGCCAATCCCATTGCATTACTCTGCATAACCACTTCATACAAACATAGGAATGGCCAGGCAGCCTTGAACAGCACTGTGATGTTTTCATTCATTCATTCGGAAGTGCTGGGAAGGTTCAGATGGCACTGCTTTAGAAAGAGGGTTTTTACTTAGCAAAATCTCTTCATTGCATCAAAGTCATGCTGATGATGGAGATCCACTTTACTAATAATTACTTAATAAACATATCTTGTTTTACATTAGCTATTGAAGCGATCTTGAAACTGGGACAAGATAGATATATCTGCTATGTCTGCTATAGATATGGCAGGGAGAATCCTCCATATTGTTTAAAATGTAATTAAGGCAAATTTTTTAAGATATGTGACAATTTAAATTATAAAATAAAAAGCAACAAGAATAATGAAGTAATATAAAATATACTGAAGTGGAACTTCCACTTCTGTTGTTTGAAGATAAAATTGCTTTAAATAACTTAATTTAGTGGGTCTTTTGTAAGCTAGCTTTTACCATCTGTTCTTCTCACATAGCCTTTTTAGGAGATGGAGAAATTAGCAGAGCAGAGGCAGTGTTGAAGCAGCAGGGTTTCTGTAGTGAGTAAAACATATGCAGAAATTAACTTTCCCATGCTGATCTTCACTTCCTGTAACAATTTTCTTCCATCTGATCGCTTCCTGTAAAAAAATGTTTCCATCGGTAATTCAGTATGCTTTTAAAGGACCAGTACCACCAGAAAAAAAAACTGAAAACTTAAATTGACAAGGTTGGTCACACAAGAAAGAAAAAGCTAATTCAAAATAAATCAAACAGGAATTCAACTTGATAACATTTTTACAAGTACTTGGTAGACATGAGTGCCATGTCAATCCAAATGAGATTTTTTTTTTCTCTTTCTGTTGTCGTTGGTGCTTTTAATTTACTACTGCTGTGATGAGAGAAACAAAAACCATTCCAGAAATGTATTGATTTGAATCATCACTATTTATCTTCTGTGATCTGGTTAATGGATATTTCTTTTTTTTTTTGATTGCGTTAAATGACCTAACTAAAATCATTTAGTCAAAGAATAGGAGAACTAGAATTAGGATTGAAATCAGGAAAGAGATAAAACTGGAAGACTAAGCAACCAAAAATACAAAGTACGTTTCCATGCTTGGAGCAATCAAACAGAATATAATGTGTAATGGGCACCTTCCCCTGTCTGAGCTGCATATGCTGTCCCTCTATTATTAAAGGCTCTTCTATTAATCATCCTAGTCAAGGTACCCAAATAAATATTAAAAACTATGCCACATGTAATTCATCCAATGCTGTGTACATGCTCAAATGCCCTTGCGGTAAAGTATACTTAGGTCAAACCACGAGACCAGTTAAGGAGCGTATAAAGGAACATAGGCACAATATAAAAACTACAAGCCTAAAACCTCTTATGACATTACTGTAACAAGACGTTTTTCTTTTCACAAACATCAGATCACGCAACTTAGGTGGGTCGTGTTAGAACATGCAGTAATAATGAGTAGAGGGGAGATATTAAAAAGATCCTCTTACAAAAAGAGGCTATTTGGATTAGGAGACTTATGAGTATGGAACCAGTGGGCCTCAATGACCATTGGCCTGTCAAACCTTTTCTATAAGTATGTTTACTCATTCGCCTTCCCTCTTTTCCTTACAGATAATCTTCACTTTGGACTGCTTAGCCTATATTCACTGTTATAACGATACCGCTAATATGGCAGTAAGTCACTTCACAGGTAACCCTGATATTTACCCCTGTGTTATATGCATTGTTATTATCCAATTATTGCAATGTGATTGTACTGCATTTTGTTTATACATGTTTGGACTAGACCCTTAGGTAGGCCCTATGGCAGTACCTAGAAGTTTGTTAGTGGTGGACTTTTACTCTGAAAGGAGGCCCTAAACCAGGGGAAAGTCCTTCATTGTCAGGATTATGAGGGCAGAGATGAGGTGCAGTGTTACCCATGAGGACTTGGCTAAGGCTATTCCCAGGGCGTGGAACCTAAGGTACTCCCTGGTGTTCGCCAGTGACCCCCACAAAGGAATATGGGCTTCGCTGCAGGGAGTACCCAGGTCTTGACCCCCAGGATAGCCGTCCAGTGGTGGGTTAGGGAGGATACCAGACTGAGCTGAGAACAGACTTTAATAGAACAGGCAGGATAAAGGTGTTTGTGACTTTAAGACAGATTTCAGGTACTGTGGTTTTAAGCAGGATACTGAGACAGGCAGGTACAATGATACGCAGGCAGGTACTAAGACAGGCAAGCAGTACTTCATGGGAAGCCTAAACACTAGGTATAAATGTTTATAATTGGACACAAAGTACCCATCACGTGAGCTTTATATAGGCATAAGGATGGGCACGCTCTTGCGCCTAGCCACATCAGGCGTGAGCCCCCATGATGCTGGAGTGCGCGCAAGTGATGCGGATGCAACACGATCACGTGATCACTGCACAGAAGAGCTTGGAAGCGCGTGAGCGTGATAAGCGCGCACATACCCGAGGAGACCATCGCAGGAACTGACACTGGTAAGTAGTACTCCTTACATTCGTTCACCCTTGGGGTGAAATTTATTTAAGTCGGAAAGACCGTTATCGATCTTTCCGACATTCAAGCGGGACATGATCTAGTGAGATTCTCCCGCGGAAATTTCGATTTCCAGATTATGGAAATCGGGTCTTTCGATTTTCGTATTCTGGAAATCGAAATTCCCACGGGAGGATCTCACGAGATCATCTCCCACGAGAGTCTTGCCAACTTAAGCCCAAAGAGACTTAAATCCGAGCATTCGAGTCTTTTCGGGCTCAATAAATTTCGCCCTTGGACTTGATTGGTTTTCACAAAGAGGTGGGACTTACTGGGTCTTAAGTATTTGCTTGAATTTGTTGTATGCACCTTTGAAAAAGGGCAGATTGCCGAAACATGTAATGTAATGGCACTTATTAAATTGTAGCTTCACAACTATTTTTGCAACAGCAACCCTGCTTCCATATTTATTCTCTGAGGTGATTTTTGTGTCTGCCATAACACAAAATTTAGAGGTTGCTTATTTACAGCTCCCAATGTGTTGGCTACCTTCTCCTTTGAGAATATAATGTATAGGTAAGGGGTTGTGTTTTTATTCTGTGATCAGAGTTATTTTATTTCCATCTAACAGTTCATCAATGCTTTGTTTTACAAAAACCATTTAGAAGAAATGGACTGGGAAAGGAAGACGCTGTTGCAGAGCCCAAGGGTCAAAGCCCTGATGAGTCCTTTGTGTTGATGTGGGTCTCCTAGTGGCTATTTAAGAGTTAAATTCTTGTAGTGTACTCCCTAAAAGAAAATCCCTCTTAAGTGGAGATATAAAAAGTTATACTGTACACTAGTTAGGCAGAGTGGAAACAGAAGTTCCAAACAGTAGTGAATAATGTGTATAGAGGGTCCTCTCTAAGACAAAGTCAGAGAATGGCATTGCAGGGAAGCCCATAAGAGATCCTGCTGCTAAGAGCTACCTGATGCCCCAAAATTTAAATTTTCTAATTTCTAAAAGCCACACACATTTCCATCCCAGACATTCTTTTTAGGTGTATGTGTGGGTTCAAACCTACTGTATCTTCCCTAATCTGTAAGTGGGAAGCCTATGCACAGGAAATCTAGCTTGGGGTGCCGTATATGTATAGGTACTGCACAATCCAATGTCCATTTGGCTGTACATAGAATCATGGGAAATTCAGAGACAAGTGAATTATATTATTTTCTGTTATAGTATTTCTAATCTTGGATGGCAGAAAAGGGTTTACAAAAAAAGCACCCAGCATGAAGAGGAGCATTACTGACATTTGGAGATGGAGCTAAATTCCATGCATCATTTCTAGAAGGCTTTTTCCCTGTGGTTCCAGGTCAGCCATTCCTCCTGAATATGTCCCACTCACTTGCCTACCAGCACTTGTATCAACAACCCTTCTCTTTCTTTTGTTTTTATTACTTCCCCTAACAATGCCCTAAACTGCAGACTGGGGCAAGGGGTGGGAAATTCACCCCCGGGAAACTCTCTGCCTACCTATCAGCCTACTGGAGAATAAACCAGGAATGGGGAAGTAACATTGCAATGGTCAGTTTTCTTTTGAAAATACAGAGTCTTCTTTATGTCCACACCCCAGAGGGGCATAAATATTGAATTCATAGGGTTGTATCTGAAACCAGACCAACTGAATAAGGGGATCTGACTTGCAACTTACATTTTTAGAAGGTTTTAATGATACTGTGGGAGAAATTTTGAAAGCATCGGTAAATACATTTCTGCTTATTTGATTCATTTCAATCAAATTTCTTTTCCCTCTGCTCAAAAGAAATTTGCATATTTATTAAAAAGTGGGGAAAACAAATTTGTTTAGAAAAGAATTGGAATCAGTCAAAAAAAACAACCGAATGATTAGTTACCACTGATATAATCCTTATCACAGTAGTAACTAAAGCGTTAAATGCTATACATGCTATACTTATTGCTGCAGCGATACCTGCTGCTATCACTGCAGTGGTAAGATCCCCTAGATTGGGGGTCCACAGGACCCTTACATCTCCTCCAACACCCCAACATCACCCCCCATATCCCCCTTGCCTAGCACTATGCTAGATGAGGGGGATCGCAATCGCTGGAAGCAGCTCCCTAGGAAGTGCTTCCCTTCCCCTACCCCTGGGTCCCTGTGGGGTAGAGGGGCCCTAACCTAATTTGGCACTACCTAAGACCATCGCCCCCTACCTAACTATGGGGTAAGGGGCCTGCGTTGGGACCTGCATCCCCTAATTGGTGGGGTGCAGGTCCATCCTTTCACCTAAAAAAAACCTCCAAAAAATACTCATATACATAACAATAAAAACCATAAAATAAAAAATAAAACAATCAGCAGAAAATAACCCAAAATCAATCAATAAAAGGGCACCTCTCAGGCAGACCATTTCTACCCCAAAAGCCTCTGATTGATTAATGGCTTCAAAACTATTAACCAATCAGAAACAAGCAAAGGTTTCATTAACCCTGATTTAAAGCTTGATTCTGCAGTTCCCTCTCAAGTAGGATCCTCTGCTATAAATAGCAAGGGATTTTACCAGCTTCTCATTAGTAGGAAGGGAAGTGCTTGTGATCCCCCTCATCTAGTATAGTGCTAGGTAGGAGCAGCAATTGCTATCAATTCCACTTCAGTCCTAGCACTGGCATTCTATTAGTGCAATCATCTGCTTATAGTGTTCAAGTTCCAGAGCTCTGGATTTACTTAAGGAATATGTTCTGTGCTCAATAACTCTGTAGTATAGTCAAATATCATTTAAAAATATCATCACCTTACTTTTCAAAACAGAACACAAATTAACCTTTCACGTCTTAACAGTTGTGAAATGTTACTAGCTGCATCATGGAAAAAGAACACCTAGCAGAAAAGAACTAGTAAACAAAGTGAACTTCTTGCAGAAAACTCCACATATACAGAAAGACTTGCTTCAGCCAGTAAACATTAAGCATTTCACTCAGCTCAATCTTGGACATAAGCAATCCAAATGTAACTTTTAAACAACAATATAACATGGATGTATCTCACCCAGGTTCCAGTGCGCCACAGGTATTT
>JAKJJM010006725.1:0-18296 GCA_021901965.1 Pipa carvalhoi
GCGGTCAGAGGTGAGAGCGCCCCCACCCCCCTGCCGCTCGGCGCCCCCATCTGCCTGGCGCCCCGAGCGGCTGCCCGCACTGCCCGCCCCTAGGAACGGCCCTGACTACGACCATTCAGACACAATGCATAGCTGCAAGCCTAGGCTTTAATTCAGGCTGGGGATTACTCATTTCATTGCACATGTTTAGTGATTTCCAACTGTGCATCAAAAGAGCTATTACAGTCCCAAGGAGACAAAACAGGTAATAAAAAATGATCACAAAATAGTGCAGAGGTATGACAACCATGCAGCAAGCAGCAGATCCTAGATACAAAACCCAAATTGAACCAAGCACCCTGGTATGTTATTTACTGTATATATATATATATATATATGTGTGTGTGTGTATGTATGTATGTATATATATATATATATATATATATATATATATATACTGTATACATATATATATATATATATAGGAGTATTTAAATACTTGGTGATGCCTTTTTTATTGGACTAACAGTCAGTTTAGATAGACAAGCTTTCAAGAGGTCTGTCCTCCCTTTCTCAAGTTTCAAGCAACACTGAATTTAGAATTAGAAGTTAGAAGTGAGTTTCAAAGCCATAGAAACAGGAAAAAAGACATGCCTGTTTTTATGACTTTGTAACTCACTTCTAAATTCAGTATTGCTTGAGACTTGAAAAAGGTTGGACAGACCTCTTGAAAGCTTGTCTATCTAAACTGACTGTTAGTCCAATAAAAAAACGTATCACCAAGTATTTCAATACTCATTTTTTTTGCATCTGTGGAATAACACAACCGCGATATCCTACTATATATATATATATATATATATATATATATATATATATAATTCTTGACCTTATTTTGAAATTACAAACTTGAAGTACCATGTAAACTCAGTCTGAGGAAAATGCATGTAACATACCCAATTTCTTCACATCTCCCCAGTTCCTGTTCTTGTCAACCCAGGATTAAAAGCTTATCTAGGTGTGCTCTATGGATAGATTCAAGACTTGAACAAAATGTTTCAAGCCGAACAGTAAAAATAACGTTGCTTCCATCGGGGTTGGATTAAGTTCTAAAAAGCTTTTTTGCAACAGGGGACTGGATAGATAACATGGATTAACTGCTATGATACCTTTCACTAGCTTAAAAGCCATTAAAATATATGAGTTGTAATATTGATAGTTTTTACTGATTT
This sequence comes from Pipa carvalhoi, assembly GCA_021901965.1. Lineage (NCBI taxonomy): Eukaryota > Metazoa > Chordata > Amphibia > Anura > Pipidae > Pipa > Pipa carvalhoi. The sequence continues at coordinate 1,212 of JAKJJM010006725.1, forward strand.
CTAGGCAGTTTTCTGGAAGTTTCATAGTTAAAATAACCCAGTATGAAAGTCCACATTGTTTTGATTGTGTTAAAATTTTGCTTTTGCTTGAACAGACCATAAAAACTTGTATGAAAAAATGTATGTATAGCTGCAGAGAATATCATATGGAGCATCAGGTCTCAATTTGCTTAGTAAGTACAAAGCCATGATAAATAACAAAGGTTTTTGAATATTCTCCATAGCTCGCTAAAGGAGAATTAAAAACAACTCTTATTACAAACTTAATGTTTGGATTTAGTTCACCTCTAAATCGCATCCATCATGCCTTTTCTTAAAAAAACCTTCACCAGATTTTAAAATCTGCTATAGTAATTTTCACAAAACAGCATTGGTTTCTGACTACAAGAGCAGCAGCTGTCGTACACTAAAAAGGATAATAATATAACTTTGAAATTTCTTCTGCATGGGGGTTAGAGAGGAAGGGGTGGCTGGAGGTGTGAATCAACATGCATCAACGTAGTGTTCCATTCTAATCAAACAATCAAATATATAGATAGTATAAATGAAGTATTGCATAGAATCTAGGTTTTCCTGCCCTCTCTCTCAACCTTTCAATAGCAGACCTAATTGCATGCATCTCAGCAGTTAATGAGAGGCAGGTTAAGTGGCACTAGATGTATTAAATTATGGCGCTTGCAGTAATTAACCACTGAATCAAGAAGCTTCATGTTTGTTAGGAAGGTCAATGAGTACTTTAAAAAAAAGGAAGTGACAGGCAGAAATACAAAATCATTTGTCATGATCATTGGACAAAGTGCAAAGTGTGTATTACATTTCCATTTCAAGATAAAATACAAACTCACATAATCTGGCAATTTACTGTTTCCTCCAACATTCTTTATCTACAAGCAACACCTTCTCTGACCAAATCTGAATTTTAATACTAGGAACACTATACACAGCAACAGTAGAACTTTCTCTAAAAGCATTTACATTATCTTCCATCTCAGACACTAATCAACATATATTTTCACAAACTGCATAATTATTTATGCTGAATTTCTTTATAACCCCCAAAAGTCCACATTTTAAAAATAGCGTATACACTTACTTTAATTCCATTCAAATGTGTGTGTACAGTTTGTGCATGTTTAGTTAACTTACTAAGTTTAATAACTGTTGTCCTTTTTGCATTTTTGTGTGTTAATATGTGACCTATGGGTTAGAATCTGTACCAAGCCTATGCAAAGGTAAGATCTATATTGTTAGAGATTCAGGCTGATCATACAGCTGTGAGATTCAATAGCCAATACAGTAAGATCTTCTGCTGGTGGGAATACACAAAGGCCCAAATTCTACAGACTGAATCACTTTGATTGTAAGCTCTACGGGGCAGGGACCTCCATTGTCTTGTTTCAATCATGGTCTTGCACTTAGAGTGATGTATTTTCTTGATTATATATATGCTTGTAATTTACTTCACTTGTACTATTGTTAAGCACTTTACCCTGGTCTGTATTATAATTTTATTGTTTTGGATTGTACAGCGCTGTGTAATCCTGTGGTGCTTTATAAATACAAATATACATACATACATACATACATACATACATACATACATACATACATACATACACACACACACACACACACACACACACACACAAATATACATACATACACACAAATATACATACGTACACACAAATATACATACATACATACAAATATACATACATACTTGGAATGTGGGTTGTGTGATCAGTCAATAGGGCTATTGTACTGCTAAATAACAAGCAGGATAAAATTGTAATTTTTCTCTTAAACTATTAGAAGTTAGGCTTCATGGTACAAATCCATGATATAAATAATACAGTATGGTTTTTAATGTGGACCTTCATCAAAAATGTGTAATATATGAAACTTTTTGCACTTAAAATACCAGTTTGTATCTGTGTCAATTAGTTTAGCCCTTGATATTTAGACCAACTTCATTTAATACCACAGATGGCATTAATTAGGGGTGGCATTATAGTTGCCCTGTACATCATACAGAATAGGTACAAAGCTGACAGTGGGCAGTTTATTAATTAAAAAAACTAGTATCAGTAGACACTATAATATCCATAATCCCCTGGTAAATAGAAAAACATGCAAATACCTTTCCTCAAGTAAACTCTCTTTTCCAGACATGAGTTAACCACTTACCAATGGATAAACAGTAGCAGTGAGTTACCATTATGGGTACCTGAAACACAATTTTAAGCAGTATCATGAATGAATGAATATGCAACATTAATTGATGTTAACGGTTTTACAAAGTAACATCATAGTGTATTCAAATAGTATAAAACAGTAAGTTGCAGCTTTTTCTGAAAGGGCCCATCATATATTCCCAAACTCTGAACACTTTGCAGTCCTATCTACAAGAGATACAATATTTATAGTTACTTCCCCATTTGGTACTACTTCTTGCCAACTTTTATATTATCTTAGAATCCCACATTACCCTGCATTTAATGGTTCAACTGACTGTGCTTTATAACAGATATCCAATCTGACTAGTGTAGGTCAACTTGTATGAATAACAATTCTGGTTCTTCATGACTGCCTATAGAAGTTCAAACTCAGAATCACAGTTTTGACCTTCCCTTTAGCTCCCACAGGTGAATAAAGTCTCTCTCTATTGGTGAATAGACCCTTGTATAATCTGAAATGAATGATTTTGTAAATATATATGTATTTAAAAAAATTTACCTTTATCTAGCGTTTGTTTCTGCCATCTTCCCTGTCACCCAGACTTTTCTTTCCGGAGTTCGGGTGGGCAGGGCTAAATGATGATTGACATTATAGCTCCTCCAATCAGATCCCTTAAATCACGATCTAGCTCTGATTGGAGGAACTATAATGTCAATCAACATTTAGCCCTGCTCAACCTGACTTGGGAAAGAAAACTGAGGCTCAAGGGGAGATGGCAGAGAGAAACACTGGATAAATTTACATTTTTTTTAAATCATATATTACAAAAACGTTTATTTCTTTAGTATAACCTAAATAAGTATTAGTGTTTTTGAGGTGACAGGTGCACTTTAATTAAAAAAGGCCATTGATTCAACCTATGCAATATCCGCAGCTGTCAATTTATCTTCATCAAGGAATCACCAATTATGGCGTATTGTGAATAGGTATTTCTAATTTATTGATAAGCTTGTGGCAGGAAAGATAAATTTGATATAAATTATGACTCTGAAAAGAAAGGTTGGGATTTCAAGAAGAGTTAAAATTGTTTAGCCTTTTGTGTATTTTTCTGGTAAACTCTAGAGACTTTCCCATGATATAAATAAGAAATATAAATTACTGGTACTCATGCAAGCAAAGTAGTTAAGAAGAAGTTAATAAGTGTAAGAACTTACTTGGTCCCAAGGCGCAGACCTCTTTCTTATATCGTGCACCATATGGCACTCTTAACATCATTAGAGATTTTCAGCATTATAAACGGATTACTTTCAAAAGCAGCTTGTTTTCCCTGATGAGATCTGAGTGCTGCTATTTGTAGCAATTGTTCCTGATAATTGCTAAAATAAAATGATCAAGATCATTAAAAAAAAAGGCTTATCTTCTTAACAGATTCACACTTCTTTGCTTTTCTCCAGAGCCTATTAAATTGAATCCCATGGAGGCTGGAAGTCTTTTTATTCTAAAATGTTTGGATGATCCCTATTTATATGTAGAAAAATGAACAAAACAATTACAATTATTTTCTGATCACTGTATAATGTGTGTCATCTGTCTTGATGTGGCAATATAGGCAAATCTGGTTTTGATGTACAACACTGACTGTGATGGCATTTAGCAGATGAATTATCACAACGTACTGTCAGATAAATCCTGTTATTGATGCACCTGCAAAAAAAGTAAAAAGAATAAAAAAAAGTCGGTTAAGTTAGTGTGCCCTTTTAAATTGTTGGGGGTTTTGTAAGTTTTTAAATGTGGCTTGTGTTTAATTTTTTTTATAGGGGTTGATCTGGGCATCCAAATGCCCAGATCTGTGTACATACAGTGTTGGCTGATTTGTGCACACATAATCATTTGGATGATCAAGGTAAAGGAAGATCTTGCCTACCATGATAACATTTCACTTATTCAAGCACTGATGTCAGTGGGGTGATTACTCACTAAAATCACCATTTTTTTACTCCAAAGTAAACCAGCCCGGCTAGGCAGGCACTTAAATACCATCATTTACATTATATCATCAGATAGCACTGAACCCAAATAATACACTATACATAAATTAAGACATTTTTTGTGATGTGGTTTGCCCCATGCTATGGCCACCATGATTTCCTCAAATACAGTATATACTGAACTTACTCTCAATCAAATAAGCAGTATGTATGCAATTCTACATATTACTGGTAATGTAATGATTAATACATTTTGCATACTTAATCATCCTATATACTCACTCTTTAGACCTATTATTCCTCCATGTAATGCATGGAACACAAGACACATGCAGGTTATGATGATTCTTGTCACATTTCCCATAGGTGTCTATATGATTAACTGCAGGCAAAAATAGAATGTAGCAGAGAAAGTTGTACAAAGCTGAAATGAATCGAATGTGAGTAGCCCTCTAACATCTAGCCTAGTCACTCTCATAATGTGAGGGGAAGAGGACTGAAACACTTTCAGAATATGCAAAAAGAAGCTTATAAATGAGCAACATTTATGTGATGAGGTCTAAGAAAGGGTATAGACCGATAGAGAAATAATCTCTGTGCAACAAAATTGGATTGGGTTGTTGCAAATCCCATGATAGTACCCCAGCACAAAACATTATGGCCGAAGGGAAGGAAAATTCACTGAAGAATTCATCCTCTGAATTTGCTCTGTGATATTTATACATTTCTTCATGTTCATGTATTAAGATATTTCATTAGGTTAAAAAAAAAATACATCAGTCCGCCATGTTTACTCTTTCTTTTTGCTTCTCCAGAGGTTGACCAATGCAAAAGCTTTCAACAATTCTTTCAAGTGACTCACAAACGATATTTCAGCTTCTCGTTAATGTATTCCATACAGATGTATATGAGTATGAAAACATTTAACATCTCTTTAATGTAGTCCATGCAGATGCATATGAGTTTGAAAACAACCAGGGGGTGCTTGAATCATCCACATTCTACAACTGCACAGTTGATAAAAAGGACAAAGCAAAGCTCACACACAATAGCAATAGTGTAAAGCTATTGTGCAGGTTATTTGCTTATACAAAGATAACACAGGCAGACATATAATATCCCCTAGGAATGCTATATTCATAGAACTGGTAGAGGCAGTTTATCATCATCTCTCTACACAGCATATAGGAAGGGTTCTTAAGATTTTATGTTCAGGACCTTTATGATGTGTCATTGGTAGGCGAACTGGTTAAGCTCATGCAAAAAATAAAAAAGGACCACCCTTTAGAGAGTTAGATCCCACTGTGATAGTGATGCCTCCTTGTTCCCAATTCTGTGTTAAGGCATTCCAGTTTAAACTATTTGAACCCATTACAAATCTGCTGTCTCTTTCAAATCTCCAGAGTCTTTAAATAAGTTAGCATAATGGTCCTCTGGGCTTCAGGACCTTGAGGATTTGGCTACTCCCTGAGACACATACCCTGAGACTCAGAAAGCCTGAGGGGTTTCCAGTCTGCTGTAGCAGATAACTCTGCATTGGAATGGTCCTCTGTCAAAATATTTTTAATTTGCAAGGATAAAAAAGCCTTTCCTCTAATCCTAGCATATTTTAAATGAAGACCTATAAAGGTAATTGCAGTTTCCACTATCAGCTTTGACCAACCTCTGCTGTTTGGAATGCCTTCTTGTAATTTTAAAGGGATATTATCACCATAAGTCTTATTTTTGAGATTTAAACATGTTACACTGTTTAGTAAATTACTGTAGATTTGCATGGAAGAAATACATTTGCTTTAATTTCAAAAAAGTTGTAGTACTTTTTGTGCTTGAATTTGCATGCCGTTTCTTTACAAACACTGCAATTTTAACTCACTTTATGACTGAGATACAGGCTATGTTTAGATGACTCAGGATACAGTGCCATAACAAACCATTGTTTTCATTTGTGCAGGCTAGTGAGTATATGAACGCAGTGCTTCAGAAGATGACCAGTGCAAACGTTAGGTCATATATTTAGGCAGATGAGTCACTCACTGTGCATTTTGTCACATGCAGAGCAAATAATATAGTAAAGTTTCCAATGTGCTAGAAATGAAATGCAATTGTTTAATAAAATGTAAGATTTGGGAATGATAAAGGTGTTATGCTCTGTTTATGGAGAACCTTGAGAATACGGTAACTTTATTAAGCATTTTTTAAATGAAAATTATCTTTTCATGTAACTGTACTTTTATGTATATCCTTCTTCTTTTTCTGATTTTTAAATTATTTGTGTGTGGGATCATGAATGTTTGCTCCAACTACATGTAGATTCTAATGGTATCCCTTTAAATGCAGTTGTCTTTTGAACTATTGAGTATTGTAGAGATTCCCCAATAGGACATCAGTTCCTGGGTAGTGACATCACCAGCTGGTTGCTTTTATAAAGTTCAGATAAATGTTGAGCACATTGTGCTGTTTAAGGACCTGCCCTGGAAGATGCCTGATTTGTTATAATTTTAGATAAAAGTTAGTAAATACCAAATACAGTAAAACAATTCTGATTTCAAGTTTAATGAGTATCAGGGTTGCAACTTCTCCATGCTCAGTTTATTGCGGTAAAATAGATTGTAAAACCAGCTTCTAAATGCACAGTGTGAACTAGGTAGAGAATAAGGCAAAGTTAAGATCAGGTCAGTCCCCAGAAATGGAAATCCACACTCCTATTACTGAACAGAGATTGTAGGAATCCCCTTTCAAGACCCTGGTGGAGTAGTGTGATCTTGCCAAAATTCATTGTTAATGATTTGGTTGAGTGTTCTTCTGTTAATGATTTGACTTAAGTAATAATAATAATAAATATATAATATAAATTATTAAAGTTGTTTTAAGAATTCCTGTTTCCATTTATTTCTGTTTTGCCCCTTTTTTTCCAAATAGTAATTATGTGCCCATATCCTGTGAGCTAGTCTGCGGGAAGAGTAAATGTGTGCTGGCCAGAGAACAGCTCAGAGACTTGTGGTTCGCCAAATAAACTGTTAGCAGAGACTCCTGGGAAACTTTCAGGTTTATTGGGTGAGAGGATGCTGGATTGGCTCTTTTCCCAATCCATATCTCAATCCATTGCTGTACCTTAAATACTTTTATATCTAACTAACAATACCTATCGACTTTTCCCCTCCCTGTAGCCCCAACCCTAAATTTGACACAAATTGCATCCTCAAGCTTCATTTCACAAGAATACTGTGTGAGTAGGACTTGTCTTCCAAGCTACTGAACCACCAATGGCCCTTTAAGGGAATTTTATTGAGGATTGCAGGTAACCTGGGGTTCAAGCATTACGTTACATTAAAATAATTATCAGAAATACACTTTCTTTTCTGTCAGCAATGTAATTAGAGTATTCTGAGTCAGATAAAAGGATCATCTTTTTTTAGTTATATTGATTTGTTTTCTGTGTCTCGCAAGTTTCTTCAGTAATCATTAGGCAAGCTCTTATTTCAAAGAAAAAACATAAAAACAATCTCTTTGTGAATCTTGCACTTTAATGAAAACTATATGACAAAAGAAATATAAAGGATAGGGAGGGAGAATTTTTGAGTTTTTAGTAAACATTTCTACTTATATTTATAGGTTAATATTATTTAAAGAGAAACTGTCATCTTTTGAGAGAACAAATACTTAAATAAAATCAGGATATGCTTTACCTCACTGCAGTTTAATACTTTCTCTAAAGCACTATTCTATGGTGCAGTTCTGTAGGTGTGAATCACTAGCTACATAATGCTTCCATGTAACTCTTGTAGGTACAGAGTTTAGTTTCTAGAAAGTATTAGTTTAGATTTATTAAATTGTGTGTAGCTATCTATATAGTATTTACATTACAGAAAGTAATGGCTTCATAGTCTTCTTTCCATTTGTTTGCCATCCTGTTCATTCTCAGGTTCTGAATCCTAGTATCATTGTCTGTAGTTAAGACCTGTGTCTGTGTCAGATTAGGGAAGGGATGCTCATGTTCATGAAATCCGCTGCTAGGGACGCCTATGCCTGATCCAACACCTAGTTACATGTTATTTCCTGATACATAAGTCCTTTTCAAGAAGGGACTGGGGGGTAGACCCCATCAGGGAGTAGATGACCATCCTCAACTCAAAAAGCCACTCATTGAGTAAAGTAGATTCTTAATGAAGAATTCACTTATTAATAGAAATCATTTTTCTGTGCAAAGCTAGTGACCATAATTATGACACGTGAAGCAGCTTTGTCTTGTTCATAAAAGTTACATGAATTGCGTTTAAGAATAATCCGTGCTGCCCTAATTTTTTGTGTCTAAAACCCACTAAGCCATACTATAAGCAGTAACACATCCTCTAAGGCGATGGCTGGCCAGATAAAATTGGCTGTACAGTATGAGGATAAAAGCTCTGGATTTCTCACTAACATAGTGAAACATATCCTGTGGTATATTGCTGTTTTGCCCCTATAATACACATACTAGTGGATGTAAATTTAGAATGATTAACAACGGAGTTGTCAACATTTATAAACAATAAATACACAATAATTATAACTCCATCAGTAGTCAGATGACTTTAGGATGCTTGCCTTATAGGCAAAGTGGCAAAAAACAATATTTTAAAATTGTATTTGGAACAAAGAGGAGAACATATGTAAGATGTAGTGGAAATGAAATACTGCTAACAGTATGCTTTGTGCCTTCTCATGAGCATGGCAGGAGACCTGTAATGGTATGGAGTTGCTTCAGTGCTGATAGGCTGTAGATTTCTAAGGAGCAAGGAATACTGCACTGGAGAGTTTACCATCCTACATTACATAGTCATCATATGTGGTAGTGTTTGCTCCAAAACCTTTGCCCCCAGTTTATAATCAGGTCTGGTTTTACCAATTAAGTTTGATGTTGTGATGAATGCACTAAGCAGATTTGTAGGTTGACTCAACCATGCATAGCTACTTTACCAGCCAGATACTATGAAGTAACCAAGAGCTTAATCCAGCAGGATGAAGAACTCCTTGACTTGCTTGTTTCCATAATGTCAATTTTTGTAACACGCAAGATAAGAAAGCAAATCACTTGCATAAGCTTTTAAATATTTAGTAACTTCTATATTTCAGTGAGCCCCAAGGTGGATCTTCATTCCCCCAGTCATCAGAGAATAGCACACAATGTAATTTCATGCAAAGGACAAAACATAAGCAAATCAGAGGATTCTGTTGCATAAGCTCTCAGTGCTGCAGAGCCAGGCAGTCAAGTAGCCCCTGTAGCTTTGAACAATTATACAACCTGATACTGTACATTGCTTAACTAACTTTTACTGTAATGTGTAAGGGACACTGTTTTAAAACTAAAATGGTTTTATCTGTGCCGGTGAAAAATGCATTATTTTAATTAGCATTTATCTCTATTACCTTAGAAAAATATAATGTTTATGTTGGCATGATGGGTTACTCATGTGCTGATCTGCCTTCTTTTGTCATGTGAGCTGTCATTAGGTGGATCTTTACTGCAAACCAGTAGATATTTTACACCAATTAAACTTTCTTAATCTTTTTTTATTAGTCATTCTCTTTTTCTTTAATGACATCCCCAAGCTGTAAATAATAGCACACACGTGACTCATTCTCTAGAAATAGAAGAAATTTGATTGCTACAGCTTTTACATACAAAATGTATGGACGATAATCTCCTGTTTTCATTCACTGGATTTTTTTTTTTTCAATGGTCTTGTGAGACCTTTCTTTGGAAAAGCTTCAGTAATCATATTGCTCACATGGCTTTACTTTTAAGGCAAAAGCCACACAGTGATAATGATTAGCAGATAAGTGTTACATAGTTCATTTGCCCAACGTAACAGCTTACCATTCAAATGATAATTGCAGCTATGAATTGGTTGCTATTAAGCAAAACAGGTGTGATAGTCAGGGACGGGTGACTTTATTGCTGCAAACATTATTTAATTCAATTTTGTGATTGCCTTTGGAGTCACTTATCCCAGTCAGGCTGTGAAGGGCTCCCTTTAACAGGAAGTGATATTGAGGCCATGCCAGGGTGTTGTTATCTAATGTAATGTTAGACACAAATTGGCAAATGAGAATTGTCCTGTAGATGCGTGAATTGACAACGATTTGCCACTTCTCCAACTTCCCATATTCAGCAGAGACTGGATTTTGCTACAATGTGGTGAATTGGCTCATAGCTTGTGATATTGCAAACTATGGTGATGGGCTGGTGATAACTCGCCAAGGTGTACTGTTTTTATTACACAGAGTTGACTTTGCCAAATGAAAGTAGTAAATTGGATTTGTTACCACAGGTTTCCTGTTGCTATTCTGGTGATATTTCAATAAAAAGGTTTGGTGACCAAGTGCTAAGATGAGCTAGGAATTTATCGCCATTGAAATGAAAGAAATAATGGTAATTTAGGTGACTATTATCTGGTGACAATACTGGAAACAAAAATGTGACAAAATGTTGACATTGTTCAATGTCCTGCCTTATGTTAATAAATGCAAAATGCCAGTATGTAGAAATGAACATAGAAAGAAATAGTTATATTGACATTGTCTATTTTAGAGAGATCTAAGTAAAGATGACCTCTCTTCTCTACAACACACCTTATTATCAAACCCCCACTTTTTTCAGTTTTTCAAAAATATCAAACAGTGACATTGTCAATGTACAATTCTCCATGGCCATCATCGCTATTATTGCCAAGATACTTCAAATTTTGAAGCTATGAATTGTTTTTTTCAGGTGCCAGCATTAAATAAAGGAATCAAAGGCAAAAAATGGTAATGAATGATAAGGGGATCATTGAGTTTTTTCATTGGAAGCTATGAAAGGGAAAGTACTGAGCCAATAATAATACATTATGGTTATCGCTTTAAATAAATATGTCCCTAAGTGTTTAACAGAATGAATCATATCAGATAAGTAATATTTACTACTAATAGTGCATTATGACCTATGTTAATACTGGTTTTGTTACCTTACTGGAACATAGATATAAAGGTATGATGATTCTGAATGCCAACTCTTTAAAAAGGCAAGGTTACTCATAAAGATTCTGTTGGGGATTTCATTAGACTTCAGGAGAGACACTGCCTGAATGAAGTCTGAGGTATAATTTATTTGAGTCTCCTAAAAGGCCAAAGTGAAAGATGTGATTATATTTATGTCAGGTCTAACCTTGGTAGTGAGGTTAATGATGCACACTTTAGCTGTAGCTTGCAATATTTTTTTGCCATGAAAGTAGAACATAATAATAATCAAGATGGTTTAAACCATCCATTGCTGCATGGGAAACACCTAACATTAATAGTGTAAATATGAATTTATCCATTAGGTGTTTTAGGGTTGAAGATCCACAGAACATGAAAATTCTTTTTCTTTTTTTTTTCTTTTTTTTTAAAAAAGCTAAATAAAGCAAATTTAAGAAGCAGACAGAATCTCGCTATAGATTTTTTTTTATCCCTGTGGAAAGGTAACACGCAGATCTAACAACGGTTTGTTAGAATAGCTATCCTCTGTTTCAAACGAGGACAGAACAATGTGAAGTTAGGATCTGAGGCTTTGAACTGAATAAAGCAGTATCGGGAATTCAGCTAAAGCAGAAAAAGCCAAAATCTCTGAAAATCTCAGCTAAAATACGTGACAAGGTTATCAAACCACAGGTTGTTTTTTCTAAGTACAGTTTTAACCCTTTGCGTGAATTTTTGAGGCTGCCCCCTGCCTCATTTTGACCCAGATAAACCAGCTGTGTAAGGTCCTTTCATGCGTTAAGTTCACTGTGAGGTATTACAGTTATTCTGACAAGCAGATGGGATGGTAAACGCAGTGCTTGCTGTCTCTGTTGGTCCTTTTCTGTGGTGATTTTCTATTCACATTAATGACATTTCTCTTGGGTTTATGCTTTTTGGATCTGTCAGTGAGGCTTCAAGTAAAAGGCTAGTTTGAAAATTAGTTGAATGAGATTTTACAAGCAGCTTGGTTGCATTGGTAGTTCACCTTCATTTGGATCTATGCTGCCTCCTTCACACTGTGTATGCTTCTCCTTACAAATGTTTTCTTTGTATCACCATCTCTGGGCGAAGGATCCATGGGAATGACATCATCACCTATCTGGGGTGGGGCTTTACAGAAGGTAGTTATGAGGGGTATTAAATAATGGATCTGATTATGGTTAAGTTAATTTCAAATGTATGGCAAAAAAAAAAAATGAAACCTTTCACTCCTTGGGAGAAATTTATAAAAGATCATTTAGACCTCTTCAATCCATTTCCTTTTGTATTGCAGTTCTCCACATTATTTTCCGTCTCACTGCACTTTTTTATTCAACTAGCTTACAAAGGGTTGAATAAAAATCGTCAATACTGAAAAACATCAACAATTTTAAATATTGATCCATTAAAACTGGCACACATTCAGATTTGGACTGGCTCCCAAAATGTCCTTATTCCATATTTGTTTAAGCTTGGGACATTGCTTTTGAAATGTATACCCTTACTGAATAGGTTGTGTAATACTGACCTTAAAATCCTTGCTTTTTGGAAACATAGGATATTAAGTGATTTTGTTTTTTTTTTTGCATTAAATATTTCTATTCTTTTAAAATGTAACCTGGTTCACCTATCTATCACACAGATTTATTTCGGCTAAAGTACAAGACTTTTCGCTAGACTTCAGTTTTATCAAAAATAGCGCTGATTTCTCAGTGCAGCAGATAAGTACTTTAAAGTACTTTGTCCATTTATCACTCTCAGAAATGCCTTTTTCAAGAAAAATGATAGCTTCTAAGTACCAAACTGTATACATTAATTTCTACGGAACAATTTTCTTGCGAAAGTAACTTCACTTCTCTTGCACTGGAATAAAATGTTTTTTGATTGATTTACTGCTACTGTATTCTATTGAACTGCTCTGCAGCATTTAAAAATGCACAAAACATATTGTAATTGGAAAATAAATAGAAATGGAAATATGTTTTTCTGTACCTAAAAAATGGACACTTATTTGTAAATTGTATAGATGTATTATAGCTAATGAATGAACTCATTATTATAACTAATGGAAGTTTGTAATATGCCTGCTTCTCCAAGGGCTCCTAACCCAATTTAATGCTTCTAATTACTGCTCTTCCATTCAGTTTGTCCTTTATTCCTATATAGGTTTTGTAACTTTGCCTAGAGCTGGATGGTGCCAGCATGCTGTTAGGGTACTCAGCAGAAGAGGGAATGCTGGCTGAAGGGAATATTTAATAAACTGGAAGGGCCCCATTGACTAAAGTCTGAATAGTCTGAAAAGTCCACCTTTTCGATATGCATGCAACAGCGATCGCCGCTGTTCACATGTTTGACAAGCTTATTCTCCACTTAGTCAATAATGAGAAGTGAATTTGCTTCTGTTTTGGCGATGCGACTCGAATTTGACAGGTGAATATGGACTTTAGATAATGAGGCCCAAAATGTTTTTAACTAGTTAATGCTGGAGAAAAAGTCTTTTTATTCCCTATTTACTAAGCTGTTCAAAGCAAATTTTATCTCCCAAAAGAGTTTGTCTGCCTCAGGCTGGCATATACCATTATTCCTTATGGAGTTAGTTCTGTCACTGTTCTGTTGTGTCAAAAAAGTTTTTCCATCAGTAAAGGATATTGATCTGAAATGGAAAATGAACATAATTGAAAAATCACTGTAAAGTGTGCCTCTATCAACTGATTGGTATTTATCCATAACGATTTATTTTGATGAGGAAAATTTTTATCAATACTCTATAAATAAGAGGAATCAAAAAGTACAGTGAAATAAAAATCAGCATAGAAACAGGGCAAAACTAATCAATAAGATTAAAATGGTCTTAGTAAATATCCCCCTTAAAATAGTGAAAGCTTTGCAGCATTTTAGCTCACCGGGTACCATTATTGCTTCCAATGCATTGGTTTTCTTTTATAAGCAGCAAGTCCAGTTTTTAATAAAATTTGCTAGCAGTTTTAAATTTGTATGTCAGTTTCTGCAACATTATCTTAAATTTCATTTAGAGGGAACAATGCTTCAGGGCAGGTTTAGAGGCAGGCATCTCTCTTCTGTTAGTTCTTTGCATTTTCGCTTCTGGCGCTTGACTGCATACATAGAAAACTAGCTACAGATTAACTAGAATGCGCCTTCTCATTAAACAGCCACAAGGACTAGACGCTTAAATGCCATGGTTAGCGGTAGTTATTAGGTTAATAAACCTATTACACATTACCTTGGCTGTAGTTTTAACTTGTTTTTATTTTTGTTTCACAAAAAAAATCCAGAGGTAATACCTACTTTAATTTGTAAACTTTAAGGGGACACTTATGAAAGACCAAAAGGTCTGATGTTTTTCATTTTTTTTTTGGTTTGTCACCAACAGTTTCTGTCATGGGCATCTGGGAGGGGGGCAGAAGACCACTAGTGTCTGTAGACTTCCATTGCCAATACAGCTTACTACAGCCCACTGCTTGTCTTTCTCCCCCAAAGGGGTGCATCAGGAGTAGCCCAAGCCTCCCAGTATGCTCCTCTGCACTGTACTAGATTATGGCCCACACCGCCATAATAGATGGCCACTGCCATCCCTGATATGGCATCATTCTGGCTGGGTGCTGCCCAATCTGGAACAGGTATTGTGGACACCCACGTTCTATGCAATATGTCAAGAAATACAAAAAACAGTCTTGTTCAAAAAAGATTGACAAAATATATTTCTGCATATTTACAGAGCATTTAGAGTGTGATTTTTTTTTGTTTCGTGTGCGTATGTATGTATATATATATATATATATATATATATATAAACAAATTTAACTGTAAGCTCTTTATTTTCACAATGTAAAATAAAGTTATACGTTCCTATAGTAACCTTTCTTTAAAAAATTCAATTTTACACCAGTTATTCCAGCCCTGTTGACACCATAGGGTCAGGTTTCTTGCATCTGATTGGATATTGTATCATGTCTGTTCAATCAGCTGCTTGTGCACTGACATTCTAATTAGTACATTTGATGATAAGCTGTGAAATGGAAGTGTTACGGTAATTCCTTAGTATACTTTTCTACTAAACTATATGCAATATTTATTAATATGGGTAACACAAAATAAATGTGTATTTTATGCATATTATGAATATTAATTCAGAGTGATAACCTTGTTTCATTCTTGTACCCCTTTGTGGCTTCCCTAGTAAAGGTACTTTACATAACTCCCCCTGGTTGGATAGCAGTTGAAACCTTGTAATGTGCATGACAGACTCTTGCTTTAAAGGAAATTGACTACTTTCTTGTTGTAAACTACTAAAAATGTGAACATATATTCCCCTAAATATAAACAGGTTCAGGTTCTTCATAGTTTTAATGTGTTTTGCTATCAGTTTCATCACTAGTACCAAAATGCATAATGTGCCATTGGGTTAAGGGACACTGTCATTCCCAAATCTTTCCTTTTTAAATTTAATTTCTGGTACATGTGTAAATATTGCTGTGCTATTTTTGTACTCACAATTGTTCCATAAGTTAAAATGGGTCAAGGTGACCAAAATCTGTCAGAAGTAAGGCTATTCTGTTTGTGAACTGTAAATTTAAATCAGAAATTTAATATGGATGATTAACATATCTTTAATTGTGTCAAAATGCATTGAGTATTGATATTTGGTAAGCTGATTTTGTGTTGTGTCGAAATAAATTTTACATCATAGCAGGTACTTTGAAGTTGCTATCTCATGACAAATTTTTGACTAAATTAGTTTTGACTAATTATTGATTAAAGGGTGAATTCACCTGTCGAATTCACCTTGTTACAATTCGAGTCGCATCACCAAAAATAGAAGCAAATTCACTTCTCAGTATTGACTAAGCAGAAAATTGACTTGCCGAACAGGTGGACAGTGGAGATCGCTGTCTAATGCGTAGTGCTGCGTAGTCAGTCAGATAGAATGAGAAGTTATGCGGAGTGAAGCAAATTTGACAAGTGTAGGGCAGTGATATCAGTCTCACCATATCCCACTAACTCTATTCTGTGAATATTCTTTCTATTTCTTTGTCACCTTGTCTCTAGGTGATGTTGTCACTTAGTCGCAGACACTTTTCCATTGTCACTTTTGCTTAAATAGTCACCTTATGCAACACTGGAGCCCTGCCATCAACCCCTCAATTCGCCAGTCTGAAGTGTGAAGTTAAAAATGTGAATTTGGAGCAGTTCACCTAGTCGCATTCGCACTCTCGACACACTCTGCAGTTTAGTCAATAGTAGAAATACCTGTTCACACACGCAAAGTGATGCAAAGAGCTCTGTAAGTTTGCGACTATCGTAGATGCCTAAATTGGTTGCATATTCTCCACTTCATAGAGTTTAGTCAATAAGCGGGGAAGTGGCGAATAGGTGTGAATTCAAAGCTCTACACGACAACTTGGACTTTAGTCAATAAGGCCCTTAGTATTAGCATTATTTTTCCAGTATGCTATAACATGAGTTAAAATAACTAAATGTAACTCAGTTTATTTACAGTCCTAGAGGCAAATTACTGATAACACATTATGGGCGAAATTTCTTAAAATCGAAAATGCCATTTTCAGTTGAAATATTTTCAGAAATGGCATTTTCGATTTAGGAAATCCGAATTTTTATTCGGAATTCCAAATAAATATTCAAAATTTCGAGTTTCCCTTTTCTTCTAGTACATGTAACGAGTGGTGCTTCCATGCGAGCACCGCTCGTTACATTAGGCTGCTCAATACAGCAGCCGCAGTGGAGACTCATCTCTCCCCAGCGCTTCCTGGTTGGCCTTAGCCAATCAGGAGCCGCTGACGTCATGGATGACGCCAGCGGCGGCCAATTCAATTGGCTGAGTGCTGCCAATTCAATTGGCTGCTGCTGACGTCATCCGTGATGTCAGCGGCTCCTGATT
>JAKJJM010006770.1:0-11008 GCA_021901965.1 Pipa carvalhoi
CCCATGTCTGTATTATATTTGTATTGCTGAATTGTACAGCGCTGCGTAAATCTGTGGCGCTTTATAAATAAAATTATACATACATACATTATACATACATATATGCATTATACATACATTATACATACATACATTATACATACATACATTATACATACATACATTATACATACATACATACATATAATCAAGAAGGTACATCACATTAAGTGCCAGGCCATGATTGAAACAAGAGGATGGAGGTCCCTGCCCTAAGAAAATAAATACAGAATAGAATAAATAGCTGCTTAAAGATAAAATATAGACATGAAAACCAGTGCTAGTGCTCCAAGAGGTAAGATTTCAGTTTAGATTTGAAGATATTGATGGATTGTTCTTGGCGGAGGTAGAGGGGTAGAATTCCAAAGATAAGGGTAACAAGAGAGAAAGGTTTCAGGCATTTTTTAAGGTGTGACTATACTTTATTTGGTCCGAGAAAGACCAAAGTCTACATGGAAGACTTTATGTCGTAAAGCATGATCTTACTGTTGCTATCGGTCAAACTCACAAACTACATCTTATTTTCAAGCAACACAAATAAAACCCAAAAACTTTTATCTCCATTTTTACAAAACAGAAAATATTCATAGAGAAAAGCTACCTCATTAATCTCCAGCCTGTTTCCTGCATAGTCAAATACATCACCTGAAAAAGCAAAAAAAAAAATCACAATGGATTGTGGCAGTGATGCAACTGTACCGAGATCTGTATCTGCCCCTCCCCATGGAACGTTCAGTTACAATACGCTCAGAAAGAAAAGAATGACTGCGCACACCAGCCCTGACCCTCACCATATGAGTTGCCATTTATGGAGCACTTGTTGAAAGTCATGATGTTCTGAGTGAGAGTGCCGGTCTTGTCGGAGAAGATGTACTTGATCTGACCCAGTTCCTCGTTGAGGGTGGTGGTACGTGCTTCAGCGGGGGTGTCCTTTTTTGGATAGTACATTTTACGGTCCCAGTTGATGTAGTAACTGTTCCCCAGTCGTATAATCTCAACACTGAAGAACAAAGAGGGCAGTAGATAAATATCTAATGAGGGGCACTGGGGAAAGATGTTCAGAGACATGGAGAAATCCAGGTCATCCTCCTCAAAGTCAAGCACAATAGATAGGAGAGGACACATTCAAGAGGAAACCCTTTTTTATGCTAAAAAATATCTTTATCTTGATAAACATGTTGTGCACTTAAATCTGTTTTGTAGAGCTCCTGTTTCCCACCACATATTTTGCCTTGATGGGGAGTAGAAGGGTAGGATAATTGGGAGATAGAGTTATTAATACACTACTAGGTTTCAATCATAAAGTAATACATTAAGAGTTTAGTCTTCTTGTTATATAGGAGACTGCTACCGTCACATTACCTGACATATAGAGATATTGGCACCACGGTGTTCAGGATAATGACATAGGACCAGAACATGAGAAACCCAGAGAAGGCCGCGTTGGTAACGCCTTCCGCCCATGGGAGATAGACCTGGAAATAGTAGCCTTGTTTGGCCTCCCAAATCCCATTTCCAATGGCCAAAACAGTACACATGGCGGCCAAGAAGACAAAAATCTAAGCAGGGAACAGAGAATGAGGACAGAATAAAATATTAGAACAGGTCCAGCGAACCCGATGGCTGAATTCTGGTACAGAGTAATATTGAACTACGAATCCCATAATTCCTCTGGAAGTCAATTTGAACATCTTTTGATTGGTTACATCTAAAGGCTAGTACTTTGCTGAATACTAATAGAGACCAAGCGCAATAGTGGATTCTCCCAATCAGAAAAGGGTGTGTCGCAAAACCTCCAAGACCCTCTGTGGAACGAGTCAAAATTCAGCGAGGTATGCGCTGCCCATATTCAGTCCGCTTCCATCGAGTCAAGACAGGTGGATGTATGTCCGATCAGTGAAAGGTCATAGGTACAGATGATCAGTAGTTGTATTTATTAATAAAAGTTATACACTTACATCTAAAAGAGGCATGTGCCTTTAAAAACTTGCTGTGTGCCAAGCAGAATGACTATGGGAGCGCATACCTCGCTAAAGTTTGACTTTGCGGAATGTAGACACAAGGTGGGCTGTGAGTTTGGAGGGGGGGAACGGCTTTCTTTTGCTACTGTACAGTAAGGGCGAAATTTACAAAGCTGAAAGATTTCAACCTTCTCGAGTTTTTTCATTGTAAAAACGGGTGCACGATCGGAAAATATCGATCGATCTTTTTGATTGTTTTTTTTTTCCGATTTAAACTTTCCGATCGTCCACCTGTTTTTACGACGGAAAAACTCGAGAAGGTTAAAATCTATCTTCTACAGCTTTGTAAATTTCTCCCCAAGTCTCCTCAGTGGTAGGAATCGCTAAGAGTTAGATCTGCAGACAAGGTTTCCAGTAATATGGCTAAACTGGCCATACTGGGTTAACTTCTTACAATAAAGAGCAGTTATAATTACTGTCTCACCAACAACAGTAAGCTCAAAGATTATCAACTGATCATTTATTATAAAGGGCAGGAGTAACATTTTTTGAAGCTTGCTCAATCAATTTGGTGATTGCTTGAAGTGTCCATGGTTGACCTGCATGGCTGCATCTCATATGCCAGAAGACTTTTGGATAATTCAATCGGAATGGTCTGGATATGGCTACTCCTAAACTGAAGCAATAAAGACTTGACAGAACCTGTTGTGTACAGCATTTAATTTCACCCAGCGCAAGGGTTAAAGCAGTCTGTTCCCTGCATACAATATTGACTTCAAGTCTGAGTCCGGTGGGAAGTTCAGCCTTTGGATCTACTCTAGTTTATTCCCCAGGTGCTTGATAACCTATCTCTAGTCCATCTTCCCTGACACCCCCTTGATTGATTTGCACATACCCAGAGGACAAGGAGGTTCATAAGTCGATCAATGCTGGTCCTTTTCAGAGTAGTCCGCCCGCTGTTCTGCATGAGCTTGGTGTCTGGGCCTGACAGAGAAATTTAAAAAATGAGACATTTTACAGGGAGTGCAACTATATCCTCTCAATAAGGGGTGCGTTATGGTGGAGTCCATCTCTCATAAATCGAATGTCCTGACCTGCAAATATGACCATGCCAAAGCACCACTCTGTGTTCCTCAGCGTGCAGCCCCGCAACAGGATCTTCCCATTGTCCAGTGAGTATTTTTCTCCTTGGTAGGTCAGGGTCCCAGTGAAGGTGTCCAGTTTGTTATTGGGGGGTTCACACACGACTTCCCCTGAGGGTACAAGTACCCAGCAATATCGTTACACCCAGCTCTACAGTCACTCAATGTATGTTCTACTAAACCTTAGCCTGACTTTCCCAACTTTTATTCATGATAACATCAAGATCACATCTGTACAATCAAGTCCATATATCCTTTCCTCTCTCAGGCCACTGTACAATCTCATACACCTGTCATACATCTCCTATCAGCTTCATTATGCCAAAATCTTTTATAGGATCTTATTTTCACTCACAATTCTTATCCAAGCTCCATACAGCCCAACTTTTCCTTTAGACAGCCAGTGATCTTTTATATACATATGGGGGACCAAAGGTGTGTCTTACCCCCAACAATTGTGCCATGTCCATCTAATGCACTCTCCATAAGTTTGTATACAAGACGTAACTCGCGACAGGTGAAATAATAGATAAAAGGTCCTGTATAACAAGTGGCAAAGAAGGAACGGCTGCAGAAGGATCAGAGCAGACGTTGGGTTGGAGTTAGACTTACTTATATAAGTGGAATCAAGTGTAGTCGCTAAAGTGAAACTGACTCTAGAGATCAGACAGGGAAAGTTTAAGTTATTGTGTATTTTAAGGGGCAGAGATGAAGGGGGAGGTAAACTTGAGTAAAGTGGCAGCTTACGCCCCAGTGGGGATGGAGTAAGGGGGGGGGGGGTTGATAAAAAAACTGTAACTGTAAATGAGAGAATTTCTGCTAATGGTGTTTACACTTGGTTCCACTAAAATCCCTGAAGACACAGACAGGGAAGCTTGCAGTGTGATGCAAAATTTGTAGCTGGTCCCACTCCCTGCTGGACAATCACACATACCTCCACTCTCACATATGACCCAGGATATTTCACACAGTACAGTATCTAGATTTAACCTAAATATCTGTATATCTTCAATGAAAGCCTTACCTTAGACTCTGGGTATCCCTATCTAAGAGCTGGATGTCCACCATACTTTCTGGGATGCTCCAGCTAGCCACTGGCCAACACTCACCCGTATATGACTACTGGACCTATAAAAAACATGTCCTGTCCAGCTCAATAATAGCTAGAGATGCAGAGTCTTGTCCTCCAAGGACCTGTTCTTTGGAGATTACATGGGGGAAATGTTCCCCAGATGTCCTATATTCTCCTAGAAGATGTGTTTAGGTTACACACCTAGTGACCCCCACCAGGACCTGATGTTTCTCTCACATTGAGGTCTGGAATGCATTAGAACTCACAGACTCCTCCTAATATAAATTAGATCACCCCAGCATTGTGAATATCAGAACCCAGTGTTCTCTCAGAACTCCTAAATACTCTGAGAAATCCTTTTAATGGGGAAAATAATCACCAATCAGTAGCAAGAGTTGCTATAAGATGGCATAAGAAATGCAGATATATCCTTAGTGAGAAAACCAAAAAGAGTCCATCTAAAGACTAGCTAAGGTTAAATTTCAGCCTCGCTGCCTTACAGCCCTGATCCCTTATTTATTGTATGCGAGACTGAGCCCTTATACTGCAGTGATTCTTCTCCTGTTTTGAAATACATCGTTCTATGTTCCTAATAAACCCCTCCGTATGTCACACACACATATTCAGCCAAAGCAGAGCTTTCAGTTTATGCCTGACTAGTAGTTTTTCAACATTAACGCGGATTATTTCATTATCCTACAGAGCTGTGTGACATGGATTGGGGGAACCGTAAGACAAGCAATATTTGTACCATTGAACTGAGAGAGCTGGAGCAGGTCTTCCCCGAGGTCTCCTGTCACCGTCAGAGACTGCTTCACCTTCAGATTCGTCTCCCTGAAACAAGAGAACGTAAACAATGGAGCGCCCCCAGTTATATAACAAACCTACTGGTTTAATTCACTGTATGAAAAGAACTAACTGAGCTTTAGGGTCTTTACTGAGCACGTGTTGTAAGTTTGTTTCTGTGGAAGTGGAGTTTTTGAGATGCGGATGTGGCATTTCAAGAAAATTTGAAATTTGAATTTCAGACATTAGATTTGTTTTTTTTGCCAAGCTTGGGAATTTGCTGAATTTGTAGAAAATTACTTCAATACAAAATAACCCTGACAAGTCTACAATAGTTCAGCAGGGCCTCAAAATAGCGCAGGGAAGCCATTTTTATTTTTACTGTTTCGAAGCCCATTCTTACTGTTTGGAAGGTTTTAGAAATGTAGATTTTTCCCAAATAAATATCTAGTGCCAACATTTCTTGGTTTTAAAAAGCTTCAGAATCATCTCTTATTTACAATTTACCCAGACTGACGGCAAGCGCCACTCCGCGCAGCAGAATAAAACAGCTTTGCACAGGGGATTATGGTACCAGGACCTCAACTAATACTTTACAGGGTGTGAAATGCAAGGTTACCTTAGAGAGCCCGGGGCGTTCGGACCAGATGAGAAGCAAGCTGAGAAATAATGATAAAAAGTAGAATAGGGAGATAGAGTGAGAAATAAGAGTTATTAGGGGAGAAAGAGAACCAGATAGAAAACTGGGAAACGCAAAAGGGGGAACACAAGGGAGGAAACGGGATATGGAGATGCAGAAAGACAAAGGAAGAAGATGAAGAGGACAATAAGAGTAGGAGGACACAGTATATTAATATTGATCCCACATAGAGTTACAAGCTGTTTTCTAGGTGGCATTGGGATGTTCTTAACATAACTGCAAGATAAAGGACCAGTAAATTACAAAAAGTTTTCTATCAAGCCAGCCATGATTATTCAGTCCAAAAGAGTAGCCATTGCAATAATGCTTGGCTCAGTTGAAAGAAAAGCTCTCTCTTGTGGTCATGCAACGAAAGGTCAAACTGAAGGGACCAATATGGCAGCCTGCAGTCATGCTTAACCTCAACTACTTTGAGATGAAATGGTGTGTGTACATCACGGGTCATTTGTTATACTAGGTGAGTAAAGGGTAGATAAAAGGGAGACAAAGTAAGTAGAGAGTAGGAGAAAGAGAAATTTAGATGCTCAGGACAAAGGAAAGTTAGATCCGTGTAGAGTCACGAAGAGTTGGAGATAAGAGAGATCGACATTGCAAGTGATTAGTGAGTGTCACTCACCCGTCCAATTCTGCGGTCTCGATATAGATTAGACTGTTTGGTTCACTGCTTGACAGCAGCAGTAGATCTGCCTAAACACAAGAGACACTTGTAATAGAGGTAATACAAAGGGAAACTTCTCCTTCTTGTTTAACCAATGCCAAACATTCCCGCGGTGGTGTAATAGTTCATATATAATGATATATTTCTAGGGTACCCAAAATTCCTATTGAGGCACTCTCTGAACAAGTTGCCCAATGACCAACCATCTCCAAGGTCAGAACAAGGAGCACAGTCATCACTGGAATTGATCAGTTCTCATCACCAGACCGGCCCATAAGAGGATCCACCAGTGGGCCCATTCCTGGTACCAAAAAAACAAACATTTTAACTTTTGCAGCTTGGGTGTGATCTCAACTCTCTCTCATTACACATAGGGTGAAATTTATTCAGCCCGAAAAGACTTGAATACTCGGATTCGAGTCTTTTCGGGCTTAAACTCGCGAGATTTCCCCGAGAGATCATCCCGCGGGGATTTCGCTTTCCGTATTCCGGAGTTGGATCTTTCGATTGAAAGGTAGCCGTCTCTTCTATGGCTACTAAACCTTTCGATCGAAAGATCCAATTCCGGAATATGGAAAGCGAAATTCCCGTATAATCTCGCGAGACATTTAATAAACCCGAAAAGACAAAATCGCGTCTTTTCAGGCTTATTAAATATCGCCCTAACTCTCAATCTGTAACGTTCAACAAATCTAATTTATCATTTATAATGATCTGTTGAACATGACAACAGTTGTGAGTAGGCTATGGACCATTGCAGTCTCAGTGTCTCCGGTGACCCAAGATACCTCAGTCCAACACGTATTATCAAAAAACTGTCCTATTGGATTGGCATGGCGTTTCTTCCTATGTAGTACTTCTAAAACCTTGTATTGGGTTTCCTCTTACCTACGTGCAGCCATATTGTACCTGTTAAGTAAACAAACCCTCTTTATATAATTTAAGCTTTAAATTCTACATATTCATGAAGCCCAGTGTACAAACATGGCAGCGTCCAGCAATTAGAACAACTTGAAACAGTAAAAATAAGGAATTAGTGGTCCTTTAAAGGAAAGTGATGATGACATTAGCTGATGCCTGGGTCAATGCCATCTAAGTAACGTACTGACCGTTACAAAGTTATTATTCTCCAGCTTTATGATATCGCCCACTTGAATGTTCATCCATTTCTCATTGGTAAACCTGGAAAAGAAAACGCATTTCTCAGTAAGACCGATGTTCGCCAAAGTGCGAATTCGACAGTCGAAGTGAAGTTGCGTCACTTTGTATTGCTCCAACAGACACAAATTCACTACTTTTACATTCTTTTCCATGTCACCCTATCCCTAGTTCATGGTCTTTACTGTCACTTTGCCACCAACCCCCTATTCACCCACATTTATCTGGCGAAGTCAAATTGGCGAATTTGCAGCACTACACTTGACCCAATGCTCTCCTTCGACAGACTTTACTAACAGAACCCTATAGCGGATAATACAGCTTCATTGTCCTGCACTGCGTTGACAAAATCTTTCCCTGTTGGAACATCCAGAAGTCCCACATCTCCCTTTACTAATCAGACAATGCTTCAGTTTGCTCTGCATTAATTAGCAGTAATGATAAAAATGATGGTTTGTTTATGCCACAATAACCTTAGGCAGACTAACTACCTGTTATACGGCTAACTAGCTGTTATACAGCTAACTAGCTGTTACACGCCTAACTACCTGTTATACGGGTAACTAGCTGTTACATGCCTAACTACCTGTTATACCCCTAACTACCTGTTATACATCTAACTAGCTGTTATACGGCTAACTAGCTATTATACGGCTAACTAGCTGTTATACGTCTAACTAGCTGTTATACGGCTAGTCTGTATATTGGTCATAAAGCAAGATTGAACTGTTGTGCTTGTAAAAAGCAGCCAACAATTACAAGCACAAAATCTACTCTTAACTTTTTCAGAATAAAAATATGTCCTTTTTTTATTTCAGTGTTTACCTACTTTAATAAACAGTTTACAGTGCTTAAAGGCATAAACAAAATATAATATTTATAATAACCTTGTAATATAAGGTTTATATATAATATATTTAAAGGCTGATTGTAACATTGTTGCCAATGACCAAACCTAACAGAATGGCGACATTACCCTTATTTTATAATAATTCATGCTTATTGCTAGTAGGGCATTGTCTCCTTTATGCACATCCATGTTATCAGTAACTAGAGGACAAGGCGTCCTTACTTACCCTCCTTTGGTGAGCACCTGTACAGTTCGATTGTTGACCTGATTGTCACTCTTGTGGCGATACTGAAAGAGGAAGCACAGGGAGGTCAGTGACACATGATGGGAGAGGCCGACGTGTTTAAACAGTCATGGGGGGTCAAACTGCCCCCAGGGACACAGAGCTGTGCACATACTCTGTATACAGTATATTAGACTTAGCATTGCATCACCAGGATGCTTTACGTCCACTAATCAGGAATCGCACACAACGATTGAGCTATGCAAAGCTTTATAAATAAATGTTAATAAAAGCAGCATCGGTCGTGGGAAGTGAGGCTGGAGCTTACATAGTCGTCCGTGGCGTCTTTCACAGCAGATACGGCCAATACCAGCAAGAGGGGCACAACTGTAGTGAACCAGGAGAGAGAAGAGACTTGTGGGATGAGCTGTAGAGAGAGAATCAGGATAAAGTTAGATGATGTCCCAAGTGGCTCCTGCTCAACCATACACATTACTCTCTACTGGCATTAACTTAGTGACGTCACCAAGTATTCTCACGGCTGGGATGACCATTGATGACCTCCAAGAAGCAGGCATTTGGGCAGTTACTGGAGAATATGTAATGCATGGTATGTTACACTAGGTGACCTCTCCAGCCCCATCTCCTGGTTAAACCAATAATGGGGGAAGAGGTGGGGCAGGAGATGACAGGAGGAAACATTCCCCCAGCAGGCTCAAGATGATTGGCTGCTTTAAAGATGACTCACAAGCGGCCAATTAAACATGCATCATGGTAACTTGAGAGCCCATATTCTAAACAGCTTGTCCGTGTTTCTGATCGGAGACTGGAAAGCGTCGACTGGGACATGAAACTTACTTTATTTCCCATATGAATCCTGCTGGCCCAGTTATTTAGCAAATCCTGTGCTTTGTTATATTCTATTGCCCAACTGCTTCCGTTCCACAGCCACTAGTTCCGGTCCCTTCCTTTCCAAAGAGGAAATTCTTGTGTAAAATAAGTATTGGTGCGTTGTAAACAATCGGAACCAAACACAATACACAGCCCGTCTTTATTGGGTTTTTGTTATTAATCGACTCTGTTCTCTTTCCCGCTCCAAACTGGAGTTTAATATTTAAAGCCCTTGGCCACCTTTACAGTCTCTCATTCAAACTAATATTTGGTTGCCAGGGTAACCGAGTCTAACGAAATTTAGATGTCATGCTGCGGATAACAGAAATGTCATTTTATACAAAAATAAAATACAACTATTCGCGCCCTTGGGCGAGTCAGTTGGTGAATTCCTGTGACATAACCAGATGGGACGTATTTTATTGTTTTTTGTATTTAGATCGTTTCAATACATTTTCTATTCAGGGGGAGACGGAATTTACCTGCAGGATGAGCAGGAAGACAAAGTAAGCGTTAGCCACACGCTGAAACTGCTCAAACAGGTTCAGAGGGAGGAACGTGAAGATATTGTACTTAGACGTCTTTATGGCGTTCGTCTAAAGTAAAAAAAAAAAAAATGTATTAAAACCATTTTACGTGCAGGAATCAACATACGGTTATGTCATAAAATCATTTAAATGTAAAAATCCAAATCTGCAACTTTTTCACCATATCATTTTCCTTTCTGCCAGGAATTCCCTGGTATCGATACCTTGGGCTGCGCCGTCCAATCGCGCTGTTAATTTCGCATTCGTTTCCAGGCAGCGCAAGCCCTGAGTAAGCCATGTTTGTGCTGAGTCACAGAACACACAAGTTCACACGTCAACAACTCAAACACGTTCCCAGATCACAATAATATCACGCCCCAGACCGCAGTAAGGTCACGGGGACCAGTAGCAGACAAGCACGCGTCTGTGCGTAAGGTGCTGATTATTAAATAACGGTCTGAGATATATATTGCTGATCTTAAAGAGACAGTAGCACAGTTACATTCTTTATAACAGAAAACCCTTGCGGTTACCTTTAAATAAAGTGTCCGAGGTACACACTTTACATAACTGAACCTCTGTGTTGTTATAAAGTTCTTGGTTTGAGTCTGTAGGGGGCAGGAATGAGTCTGGTTACATTCTCCTGGACTGTTTACTGGTCTCAACCAATTAGATAGTTCAGTTTGTATTATGGGGGCATCTCAGTCCAGCAGTGAGTGCAGTGGCAAACCTGCACCGGAGAATTGTGGGGATTTCATGGCTCTGTAGTGACAATACACACATCGCGCTGCACAATAAAACTTACAAAACATAAAAAGTGGAGCTATCTGGAACAAAACAGGCCTGCAAAAAATCACTTTAAATATAAATCCTGAGTGTACGCTTTCCTGTCACAGATAGTGGTGATATAATTACCCCTTTACTTTGCCTTTAACCCACAATAACTATAATAATGCGGGTAAGCACAGCCAGACACAGACAGTGGTGATATAATTACCCCT
>JAKJJM010006774.1:0-18097 GCA_021901965.1 Pipa carvalhoi
AGGTCGAAATTTCGAATGAAACTCGAAATTAGTAAATCGAAAGTGCCATTTTCGATTATTTCAATCGAAAATGGCATTTTCGATTTTAATAAATTTCGCCCACTTTGTTAAATTATTCAGACTGGAGTAAAAATGATTAAAGATAATTTTTTATTGGCTACTATGGGTTACACAACTTCAGTGCACATTTGCAACAATTTTTCAGAATTTCCCCCCAATACCAGTAGCTGTATGATTCATTTTAATATAAGAATATTATATATGCTGATTTAAATACCAATCAAGGATTCCGCCCTTTTAATCCTGGAAAGGACTTTGTCTCCCGAGAAGCTTCTCTTGTGTGAATAAGGTCTCTTTGTAATCTTTATTTTAATTAAACTAAAGCAGTGTTCGTAGAATTATTTTGTAGCATTTAATTATTATGCATTATATAAATCCACCATTCTAAATCAATTATACAATTTACCCAATACATTTGTGCTACAACTGGGAAAAAATAGAAGCATTCAAATCAAACAATGATTTTATCTTGTATGTCATAATTATGGATTTCATCCTAAGTACCAGTTATTTTTATTTTTTTTAAAGACATGTGGTATCTCTATGGGAACTAGGTGTGTTATCTGTTTTGACAACTTGTGTCTAGGAAGATGCAAGGGATCCTATCTTCTTTGTGATGACTTATTATGCACAAATACAAAAATAGTGGGAGCACACCAAGGGCTGTATAAGAATTCTGGAATTGCATATTATATACAAACCTCATGCATTGGTAATGCTTGATATTTTTTATTTTTACTTTAAAGGTGGATAGAGAAATCTACTTACATTTACAATAACAACAAAATCACTTGTTTCTGCCTATAATTTAGTACCTATTATGTATAGCCAAAATATATTTGTTTACAAATTTAATATTCACAATTAATAAAAAAGCAGTATACAGTTACCTACAGGCTCTTATTACATGTCAGGATTATAGTAGGAAATCTGGTTTTCATCAACATCCTTTTGTAGCCCCGGACTTTCTGCTGCAGACATACTAGAGCACCGGGACCGTACATGAACCAAAAAGGTACCAGTGATTAGAAAGAGACGAAGTCAAACATAGCTGTGGAATCCAGGGCGGGTGTAGGGCACAAAGCGCGCAGGAGATTTAAAGGACTAATGTCACCGCTGCCTCCCTGCAGTGTTCCTAGTAACCCAGCGCTGTACCACTTTAAGATGAAATAGGAATTTACCTCTTGTGTAAAGCCAGATCCCAGGTCCCTTCAGATATGCCTCAGTTAGTGAAATGAGTCAGCCCAAAACCAGGTATGCTTTTCTCCAAAACAGGTTTTATCTTTATTTCCTCCTGTGCGCAGATTCTCCAGCAGTACATGAAAGTATTCTTTAAATCTCATACATTTCCAAATACAGCAACATATGAGAATTCCCTTGATCCCAAGGCTCCTTATTTTTTTATTATCTGCTCTTTTAGTTTTATCTATCACATTTCATAAAACACCATGCTCATTCACTTCCCATTGCATGCACTAACTAACTCACTTCCTGTCACTAGATACATTGTGCTCTCTCCCAGCCACTGGGATTTCCTCCCACTTTTACCATATTAACTGTAATAGGGTGTCATACCTGGATTAAAGGGAAACTCTACTCAGGGCAATATTTACTTACATAATTTAAAGGTCAAATACAGAATTTTAGATATCTTTTATCGTAATGTCATGTCCTGTACATTACATAGCCAAAGGTCAGGAAACAAAACAATCAGCATAGTCAAGAAACATCCCAAAATCAATACACAGTAAAATACACAAACAGGGCTTCAACCCTTCACAATAGAGTAAACTAGCTTGGGCAAAGATTGGATATGTCCTCATATTTATAGGCCAGGATAATGGGAAACAGGAAGCACCCGCTCAGACAAGCTACAGATCTGCAGCCACAGATCGGCACCAAGCTATTAGACTGCACACCCAGATTACAGAGGCTCACAGACTAAACGCTTGAATGGAGGAGTGGTAAAGCTTCTGCCTGGAGTACATCAGGTTCCCAGCTCAACTTCATCCAGGGAAACCTCCTGACTGATGAGAAGGTTTCTTGACATTACCCTTCAGTCTGTGCAAGTAAGTCTCCCTCCTATTTAGACTGTAAGCAACCTGCATCATTTTGTTTCAATCACTGCCTGCCATTTTAGAGAAAAATTTGAGATCAATAAATAGACTCATGTAGTGTGCACCTTAACCTCTGCACTGAGCTTATCCATACACATAACATACTCAACCACTAGATAAAAAAAAACACACACACACACACACGCACAAGAGAGATGGGTAGAAAAGGCCACAGGTTTTGTTTAAAACATCCTTGAAACAATTTTAACTTCAACCGTTATTTATTCATTTTGATGCCTGCCACCAAATTTAGGTATAAATTCTTGGCTACCACCCATACCACCATTTCTTAAACACCAAAGGATGGGGCAAGTGTTAGCAAGGTAACCCCATACACACCCAGCTTGGGCCCATGACCAAGTAATGCCCAATATGCACCACTCCATCTCACCCCTTGAGATGTTACCACCCGGCAGACATCTTCCTTTTACCGCCTTTCATTGTTACATCACCTCCTTGATAACAAGAAAAAAAAATTTTTTTTGGGAGGGAAGGTGGGATGTCCCTCTCCTCTTCATCACACTGTCCCCTACTTCCAATTTCCACTTCCTTTTCTACCTTCCCTTGAGTCCCCTTTGCTCCGGTTGGCCTACCCCAGAGTCAGTCACCTCCTCCCCATACCACTTCATTCTCAGCTCCAGGGGTTTCTTATATGACAGCTCTCCTACTACACTACACTCAAATGCTCATAGCAATGATCTGGGGACTGTGTTGAGATACTAATTTCTGAGCCTCCATTAGCTTTACAAATAATGCAACCTTATATTTTTGAGGAGTCCTGGTATTTCATATTACTGTTATGTGCTGTATTTTGAGTATAATTTTATCACTAAAATGATTTTCTAAAGGTTGGCAACTGGCAGGTTTCTTATCATATGACCGTATAATGTCCCTGATGAGATGGGCAGATTAGAAAAGGTAGTGGAGGAAAAGTGCTGCACTCTGGGTAAAGTCAAATTGAAAACCACAATGCTTTTGGGGATCACAACTAAAAGGAAGCCTTCCCTAAAACTGTGTTACCTCTGAAGAAGATTCATAGAGTTTGTACTTTAAACATTTGGAAATAAGATACCAATAAGCTTTATTGCAGCTAAGCAGTTAATTGTGGGACTAAATGAAAAATAATAATTGTTTAACAATAATTTCCAGACATTCTTTTCCTTTGCATTATAAAGTTTGATCACATATGGGTATTGTTATTCTAGACAGTGATACTGAAGAGATATGTTAATAGCTGCACAAACCATCTGTTTTCTCCCATGATTATAGTTCACTGGTTCTAAGATAAAGCAGCTTTTAAGAACAAGAGATGGGTCAGTATCACCTCTTTATCAGGGCAGATGCAAAGCATTCTGTGCCAGTATCCAGTCTGCTGTACAGATTTTCTCCTGTGTAACATTGTCTACTTAATCTTGGGGAAGAATGATAAATTATCGTGCTGGGAATCACACAGATTTATGGTGAATGACGAAGAGGCTAGATGCATTTTGTCATTTATCCAGCTTCTCTGACATACATAAGGCACATCTTTTGGCAACTTTATAACAGGTTGAAGGATGTCCAGTGAGATCAGCATATGTGAGGCAAATACTACTCTTTGTTCACCTTGCAGTGTCTAGCAAAATCCACTACATTTTCTTCCAGACATGTAATGGTTTGAGTTTCAGTTATTCTACATTGCATGTTAATTTTATTTATTAACATATATTAACAATCAGCAACAAGAAAAACAGAAAGCAATAAGGAATTCAACATCCAGAACACATTTTGTACAGTTTGGCCATGGAAATAACTTCTATGCCTAAAAAAAAAATGGAAAATTCTTCCACCGATGTTAGGGGTCCTTTAAATACTAAACTTTTTTACTTTTAAACCGTATAAGCACATTGCCAAGATGCACCTTATCACAGACAGCATGCCTTAGTTTTATTGGTACTGAGGTTTCAATGCGTTGTGTTGCTGTGCCATAGACTAAGAAAACATTGTATTGTTTACAGCATTAGCCGGAAAATGGAACACCTTGCTTATATTCAGCAGAGCAGGCTGCAACATATCCAGCAAAATGAACCAGAACCACACACGCTGTGCTAAGCTGCATGCTTAATTTATTGTGAACAAACATGTAACAACCTTATTCCTTCCTTAAATAAAGTGTAACCCCTGAAACATAGACACTCACAATCAAAATGCACCCCAACAGTATAAAGGCAAGCAGATTAAAGATGGCTGCAACCAGTCAAGTGTTAGACAACACAAAACAATTAAAATAATTTGGGTAGGATGATCAGTATGTATGGAATCATAGTGTTTCTAAAATTATAGAAACATCATAATTGTACGAGATAAACATCAGAGGCCTTTTCATTGTTTGGTGTTACAGTTCCTTATAATGGTTCCCTAAGTGGCCACAACTCTTGCCTACTCCAATTCACAGCCCTGGGAACTTCAGAAGAAACAGCAACAGTCAAAGAGAGAGACTATCATTAGCAAAGCTTGATAAATGCCTTCCTTATTTTTATACAAACAGCATTAATATTTATTTAAATCAAATAATTATCACTTTTGACACATAGATACATACTGTATAATAGGTGTGACAACCAGATAATAAAGTATTTGAGGAGAATAATATTATTGTTAGTTTATCTGAATGCCTTGAATATTTTAGAGTTAATGTTTTTACTTTAGATAAAATTGTGATTTCACGGAAATGAGATGGGAGGTTAAAGAAATTCGAAAGGAGAGAGAAGTAATGGATTTAAACTATAAACACATCAGTGCCTTTAGGTCCTAATATTGATTTTCAAGTTAAGCCTTCCCTGAATTGATTTTTACTAATGTCATGTCTTGTTTTTCATTTTCTCTCTCCATTCCTAATCTTGTTTTATAAATAGTCTACACTATCAGTTTTTTTTTCAGCATTTTAATAATAAATATTTCTATTTTATTACGTTATATATCTATACATTTCTCTGTTTTCTTAGAATAGTTTTTGTGAAATTCCATTGTAAAAGTAAGTTTTCCTAGGTTCTGAGCACACCAGATTGCACTAGTGAAAACAATGCTTTTTTTTTATAGCCCAATAGGCTGTTATAAAGACAGCCTGTATCTCATTCATAACATGATGTAAAACCTGCCATATTTGTAAGGAAGAACCAAGCAATTCATATGCATGCACAAAAAAAGTATTAGAACTTCCTAAGAAGGAAACCCTTTTTATAAAAAGTAGCAGAAACATGAATTTACACAAACCAAAAAAAATTTAATTTTATTGATAATGCTGCTTTAAATACCCCAAAACTACCAAAAAGTGTGTTCTGATGGCCAAATGTTTCTGGAAATGTTAAAATGAATTGACTCCCAGACATGAGGCTACCCTTGTTTTGTTCAGCAAGTATTGTTCTGACAATCCATAACTGGACAATATTTTCTCCTTTTTAACTTTTTTTCTTTTAATGGTAAGAATCCCAACACATTTTTCGTTTCTTGTACTTTGAAGAGCTCAGTCCTGACTCATATGTAGCTGAACTCTGCCATTGCTAGCTAAAAAGGGAGGGTATACCTTTAAATAAATTATTTATATACTCTGAGATCATCAGTGGTTGTGCAAACCCTTGGAGTTGCCAGCTGACTCGAAATAGTTATATTAAAGTTAGTGTAGAGGGTATTCTATTCTACACTTTTTTGTTTATTTTATTGTTCTTTGCTGCCATCTAGTATAGTAGGGTCCAGAATGGATAAGGACTATAGTTATTCAGTTGAGTTATATGACTTATAATCCAGTATTTTGGATGGAAGGTGTGGCATTACAACTCTAGCCATACTTGAAGGAGCAGCTGCAGACTGAAGTTGGGAAGTAAAAAACTCCTAGGAGAGATCATTTTCCCACGTGCTACCTATAGAGGCCCCATATAAGTTCAAGAATTCCTTAGACTACTTTAAGGGTAGTTACTATCATAGAGTGCCATAGAGTGCACCAGCTAGGGGATAGGTATGGGTAGCATTGCTTCACAGTCAAGGTAGTAGGGGGTTGAGCATGGCAGGTGGGGATCTTCCTCAGATACATTGACATCACTCACATTACATTCCAGTTCCAAGTCACAGAAGCTGAGGCAAGACTGACAGAAAAGTTTAAATTAAAATTTCTTTGAGTGAAGTGAACAAAAAACAGTCCTGCTTATCTGTAGAGGGAGTAAGCTGCCACTAACCCAACCTGACAGAGCCAACCATTCATTTCTGTCAGGCTTATTTTGAAAAACTGGTTGGCTGGAGTTAGGCTTTACTTTCACTTTAACACAGCGATGACACAATAAAAGAAAATAGTGTTGGCCATCTTCTACACCTGCATTATTCACAAATCAATCACCCAGAATGCAAAGTGATTCTTTACTCTGATGCCATATGCATTACAATCCAGAATGAACAAGCATTTTACAGTAAATATCCTCAGGGAACAGTATATCTGTTTTTAATGTGAGCATATTAATTCCTGAATTACTATACAGTATAGATAAAAAAAATCCCCTTCTGTGAAAGATCCCCTGAGCGCTGTATGAGTTAACCTCTGTGCCACCTCTTATCTGCTTGCCAGTTCTCGCTACAATGTAATTACAAGGAAAAACCACTTATTCTTTGCAATTTAAAGACAAGCGTCCATTTGAAGAAGACGGTTTTAAGATACAATCCTCCATTTCTTTCAGGACAAGCTATAATTACGAGTAAAATTAGACAAATTTGCAAAGTCCAAAAAAAAAAAATAAATTTCCGTTCATTTGGATCCCAGAGATCACAGTATACAGGCTGTTTGGTGGAATTCAGTTTTTCTCTATTAATGGCCATTATAACTGGCTTTTGCAGAATGAAGGCAATCTCATTAAATGGAGAAAATTGCAAAAGGTTTACATGTATTTTTCATAGTCTGCATATTGGTGTGTAATAAAGAATTTGAACAACAGGTGAGCAGGAGCAATATTAACAATTTCCAACAGCAGTGAATGTTATTACAAAGTCCACATCAAATATTTAACCTTTCTGAATAGTAACTTCGGCATCATAAAACGTAGTCTTAAAAATGAGAATGGAATCGCAGCAAATGAATAAAACAATTAAACTCAGTAAACAAATTTTGTTTAAGAATCTAGACATTTGTTCCCCTTGATACACTCTCTGCACTAGGTAATGCACAATTATAAAATGATTTAACTTAAACATTATCTAAATGATGAGGAGCAACTGTCTATAAAAATTGTCTGTCAATACCTTTACAGAAAGTATAATTAGCGCTGTTAGTATATATTATCCCAAAAGGAAGACCAAATTGTATTATGATCATATTATGTGAGTGTGAGCGCACCTCAAGGTGTGAGTTAGAGTTACTTAGAATGAGTAGTTTGCATCCCACCAAGGAATTGTAGAAATTCTATTGCCTGGGTATACCTGCAAAGTAGAGGATACTATAATAAGGGTCGTCACGTTAGTTAGGGTCTGGAGAAAACTCTAGATAAGGCCCTACATAGTGCAGCCTTGAGTTCCTATTGGATAAATAGTTCTGGTAAGTGAACTATTCAAGCACTGTAAAAAGTTCTTGGCACCAATTATGAATTTGGATTCAAGTAGTTCATTGTACACCTGTTGTTAGGACTGTGGAATTGTGGCGGATCCGCCGACAGTGGAGTTTGGAACAAGATCCACCTGGGGTGAGGAATCTAATGGACACCCAAGCTTCACCAGTGGTTCCCACAAGGGAACTTGGGTTTTGCGGTGGAATGCCCCCAGGGGAGCCTCTCCACGTGGCAGCTTTAGGTGTTGACTGTAGGATTCACCAACAGAGGATACAGAAAATTGGATGGCAGGATACAGGACATTGCACGAAAGGATACCAGAATTCAGGATAACGGGAAGCAGGATACTGGATACCAGAATGAAGGATACCAGGAAGCAGGATACTGGGCAGTGCGGTGGCTCAGTGGTTAATACTGCTGCCTTGCGGCGCTGAGGTTCTGGGTTCAATTCCACCCTGGACTTCATCTGCATGGAGTTTGTATGTTCTCCCCACACCTGCGTGGGTTTTCTCCAGTTTCCTCCCACAATCCAAAAGCATACATCTGTGTGTGTGACTGAAACTAGATTGTAAGCTCCATGGGGCAGGGACTCAAGTGAATGGTGAATCTCAGTAAAGCGCTGTGTAATATATCAGTGCTATATAAATACAATATCAATAAAATACTGGATACAGCTCTTAGAGATTACAGCTCAAGGCCACAAGAGTAACTCCTTGCTCAGGCAAGGTCAGAGTGAAACTGGCAGCCTTATTAGAATTAGAATTTTACACTCAAAAGGTCTTTCAAAAAATGATAATTCTTTTAGGATTCTGAAGGTAGAGATGAGCAATAGTGATATTAGATAAAAGTCAGTATCTTAAGGAAACAGAACCGCAGTTGTTTAAGGTTTAACAGTATGTTACATTATCACAGGATACTACACATTCTTTCAAGAAAGAGGCGGATGAAGTGATGCTTGAGGCTAAAATTGCAGGGATTATACACTCACACTTTAGGAAATTGTTAACAGTGACATATCCTCACAAACCAACGTTGTGTCGGCTTCCATAAATACATAAAGATCCTGTTAATCTGGCAGGACATCCAACAGTTTCAGGGAAGGTGTCCTTGTTAAAGCTACTTGATATTTTTGTTTCTTGCATGCAGCCTGTTGTGGAAGCTTTGCCTGCAAATTATAAAGACACCATGGATTTTCAGAACAAGGTATATATAGAAGAACAGGGTTGATTTTGTCAAAAACTGTAAAGCGGATTTTGTCTTTTGTACACAGTTCTTTGACATAGATTGGCATGTTAACAGCAGTTTCTCGATAGGACTGCATATACATTTACTGTTATTTTGAAGAGTTGTGTTGGAATACTGCAAAGTTAATCATATCACAAAGTGTTAAATGACAAAGCTAACCCAGCTACATCTGTAATATTAAGAAAGATGAGAAAATGTGTGATTGATTTTAATCTGGTGAGTATGGAAGTATTTCTTTTCCAAATGACCCATACTTGGTCTCATTTTATAATATCAGTTTTAGAACTGGTATTGACTGAAAAATGATTTTAGATGGCAAAATACTAAATTCCTTTTATGGAAACCTGCCAGCAGTGGATTATTTGGGCTATACCTAGGGAATAGAGTAAAGTGTGTTCCTTCTCCCTTTATTTTATTTCTGTCACTAGCTAAGGGGTGAAGTAAACTGTCTCTGTAACCCTTTGTATTCAGAAACCTAGAGATTTTACAGTTTGATGATCAGATCTCCACTTTTCACTGGGGGTACATATAAAAATAACACAAGTTGCAGAAAAATAAATATAAATAAATAATGGGTGAAATGATTAGCATAACCTATACCAGCGGTCGGCAATGTGCGGCTCGCGAGCCGCATGCAGCTCTTCAGCCACCTCGCTGTGGCTTCCGGCGCCTCTGCCTAGCCCCGCCCCTCTGTAGCCCCGCCCTTGACCGCCGATGATCCTTCTGATTGGACATCGGCAGGTCATGGGATCGGGTGGTTGCACTCCTCCTCCTTTGCAGCTACACAGTGAACAGTCGGCGGTGGAGGAAGGAGCAAAATGGCTCCCTCCTCCTCTAAGTTTGCCGATCACTGAACTACACAAAACACATGGTGCATAGTTGTTCATTTCACTGCATGCCTTGCTATATATAACTTAGAATGGTTGTAAAGTAAACCAAAACAGTGTGCATCTGATTAATATGTCACGAAGCATGTGTATTTTAGAAGTATCCAAATTAAAGGCAATTCTTTAGCAACGTTAGAAGTGAATGTATGCTGGTATTCCCCTTTAAAGAGGGAACTTTATAAAATATTCACTAGAGAAGCTTGAACTAAAATCTATTTATACACAGAATAAGTATAGTTTATAAGTTTACATATTTCAAGGGCAACTTTAACATGTATGAAATAGTTGGACAACTAAAACTAATCTTAATAAACCACCCCTTTAACCAGAGGCAAAGTAAAAAAATAAATCCTTCAAGGATGACGTAGCTGTACACTACAAACTAGTATATCTATCAAATCTACAATTATAGCCAAATAAATGAAAAATGAAGTAAACAGGGTTAAATGGAATAATTCTTCTTTCAATTTAGGGTTTTGCTCCTTTTTAGATAGACAAGACTACCTATAGTAGCCTCTTTGCTGCTGGACTATTAATGGGCACTGATGCATACTACACTCACCACGGGGTTTTATGCAGCCCTGCAGTGCACAGATGAACCAATTTATCATGAGTCCTGCACTATAGATATTTTATAGGTTTTTGGTGTTAAAGAGGTAGAGTTGCCAAGCAACTCCTTTTAGCTGCAAGGTAAATAGTTAATCTGTATACAACATGGCTTCAACGGTCTATAGCAAAAATGGGAAATTATTATAGATTAGCAGTTCATAGGGTTGCCACCTCATCCCTTTACAACTAAACACATATAAAACCCACATGCTGCAGCATTGATCAAACATTAGTTAAAGTGTACCTGTCAGCTTGAAAGAACATTGTCGACACTGCAGGCTTGTCGGATACAAAGGCTGTAGGAGGAGGCGCGGATTACTTGATTGACAAGTAAGCGCCTTCTACCAGCCTTCCTCCCGCAATACATACAAGCATATCTCACATGCCTTATGGGGCGTGTCAGAGTGGTTGATTGGCAGGTTGGGCACAAGATGGTGGCTCCCACAGCTTCTAATTGGGACAAGCTGACAGGTGCACTTTAAAACAGCTGCAGTTTGCAGAATGTTTTTTAACTTCACATCAGCACTGCAGCATGTGCATTATGTATATTTAGATTTAAAAGAAGGGGGTGACAACTCAAAACATGCACTGGGTATATTTCACAAGTTTTTCCTTTTTTTAAAGGTAATGTTGGTATGTATATTAATACACACCCCCAACACAATATTTACAAGTATATATAGTTAAAGAGATGATCTGGGCAACTTTTTGTATAGCTTGTATGTTTCAGTGAGTTTAAATGGAACCATAAACCTCCAAGGTTCACCTAACCAATCTAGGTATTCATCAGAACACATTAGTAACCAGCCCTGCAGCATGAGGAATAAATTATATACTTAAATATACAAGTAGAGGTTTCTCCTTCACAATCCAAATTAAAGGACGATCACATACTTTGTCAAAATACATGACATTTTAGTTAACTGGGGTAAAAGTTAAATCTTTTTAAAGCTGTATAGTCACCCAGTGCCTTAGTAGTATGCA
This sequence comes from Pipa carvalhoi, assembly GCA_021901965.1. NCBI lineage: Eukaryota > Metazoa > Chordata > Amphibia > Anura > Pipidae > Pipa > Pipa carvalhoi. The sequence continues at coordinate 11,464 of JAKJJM010006774.1, forward strand.
CTGAGCATGTGCAAGGGCTTAAAGGAGAACTATAGTCAGATTACGGACCAGATTCCGTAAGCTCCGTACTTCTGGGGAAATGCCTTTGCGAAGGCATTTCCCCAAGTGCATGAGGTGCGGCCGCTGAAATAGTCGCGGATGCGCTTCATGCACTTCAAGAACAGACGAACAGTGCGTCCACTCTACCGCTCTGTTCGCCTGCTCTTGAAGTGCATGAAGAACGACCGCAACTATTTGAGCGGGGCGCCTCATGCACTTCGGGGAAATGCCTTCGCAAAGGCTTTCCCCAGAAGTACGGAGCTTACGGAATCTGGTCCTACATCTTTACATATGCAGTGCTATACCTTAGTAAGAAGCCCTTCTCCCCAGTAGATGTTTCATGTGAAGTTGGATAATTAATTACAGAGCACTGATAAACTCCCGTACTAGAAAGTGTGTGTGTGAGACATGAACCTGCCTGTTTTCCATGAAATGTTTACCCTCCTCCAGACATTTTTATCTAATGTGTAATGTAAAGCCTGTGCACAAGTTAGCTTATCTCTGTAATCTCCTGCTTTCCAAACATAAACAATGAGGCTAAAAGGTCAGCACACTGCTTAACCAAAATCAGCCAGGCAGCTTTTTCTTTTTGTGTTGCCTAACTTGCAAGAGGGAAAGGGGAGGGGGAGTGGGGGAGGACAAAATGTCAGCTCTCTTTAGAACTGAATAATGAAACTAACAGCAAGTATTGCTTCTTCCCTAAATGTTTTTTAACTATTTGTGTCAGGAATTGGGTTAATATAAAGGAGTTTTATATGTATGTGGGCAGTTATATTGGCACTATAGTTCTTCTTTAATATAAATATATCTGACTACAGGCACAACTTTACCGCTACCAGTATTATAGGGCTGGTGTGCCTTTGAACTAACAGATAAGATACATCCTTTAAGTATTTCTCAGATTTTAGTTCCCTTTTAATATACAGTCAATGTACAGAGATTTTGTATTCTCTGCTTGTTTATTGGAGAGTATCTTATACTCGTTCACTTACCTTGGCTGGGAAAATGGGTGCAGAGAGCAAGGAAAATGTAGCTACAACTGTGTTCTGCATATAAACTATGAAAGGGTAGGTTACAGCTTTTAAAATCTGTAATAAAAGAAACAGACATGCCTTGCCAAATCATCTAAATTGGTGCAATTTCATCTTTTTTCCACTCTTCAAACAGACACATTCAGCTGTAATTGCCGGCTGTCATCATAACATCACTTTCACAAAGTGTCTTTTAAATTTCCTATGTACAGCAAAACTATAAGAACAATATTTTTTCCCTAGCTATACAAGCTTAGGTTAACCCATAAAATTCAGGTGGCTGGTGGTTGATGGTTAACAAGATACTGAATGCAGTTGTGTTATTCCATAAGTAGAAATAAAAATAAAAGGGGGAAGTTCAGGAAACAAAATTATAAAACATTCAGAGTATTTAAAAAAAAGTACAAACACAAAAAAAATTGCTATTTGGATTGACATGGCAGTTTTTACTATGCACTCATCTTTGAAGTTGAATTACTAATTTTTATTAGTTTGTCTTTTCTCTCTCTCTGCTGTTTGCATCTATATTAGGCTATTCGGGGCACTTAATGAATATGTATTTTCTAAAATTCCATAGGAAACAATGTGACTAGGTGGCGTTTATTTACTCCTTATGCCCCTTACCCCCCTGGAATTGCAGAACATTGCTAAGATCAGGGGACTGCTTTCTCTAGCCTATCCAATGAACCTATATCTAGACCCTTTGCAGGCCTGGGAAGTATACCTAGTGTACCTCAATGACAAGCAGGGGTAGGACTGCACCCAGCGACCTGGGAATAGCAGAAACACTGCTGATGCCTACTTATTGCTCAGTTGCTAGGGAGATGAGTTTAAGGCCAGGCACAGCTTCACACAGGGGGCTGGATCGCAGGTGATAAGGTTGCCAGCAACCAAGTTACTGACCACACCACAATGTAAACAGCAGGAATAAAGAAGAGAGCAGTTCCCTTGGAAACAGGGTGGTGAAGAGCGTTTGCAAAACTGCAGTAAAACTTATAAGTATTATGAAAATAAACTTGTACAAACAAAATACAACTAATCCCATTATGCTAAATAACTTATTTCCCAAGTCCCAATAGTAATTTTTAATGCATTGTATATTTTTCCAGGACCTTCAAGCAATACTTGAAAACATAATCTTGTACAGGGGTTGTGTGCTGATTAGCCCCACCACTGATTTTAACACTAGGTACTGAGAGCTTACAATCTAAAGGACTCGTGGATACAACTCTTAGAGAATAAATTCAGTATACACAGAATAGTAGATTTATCTACATTATACACAGTGTATTTATATAAACAGGCAGATTGTAATGAAACTAGAAGTGCCCCTTTTGGAAAATGTAAGATCATTTAGATATTTCCGTAGTGTTACCCTCAAAAGAGTCAAGGTAAAAAAAAAAAAATCCAGGTAAAAAAAGTCAAAACTAAGTTTGCCACTAAGCTTTCATTCCAATATTTCTGCCAGTAACCCCGACTAATATTAAGAATGATCATTTCCAGGACTGCTTAGGTGCTTTAGTGCCCAATTGCAGCCAATCTGCTATTTTTATTTAACGTGCATTTTAGTGATCTAAAATAGTGGCTGATTGCTTGCTACAGATTATTGCCATTGTGCAATTTTGCTTAGAAATAAACCCTAGTGACATTTAAAATCCACCTTATGGGTGTCAGAGGTAATGTTCTTATATTAAGATCAAAATCTACTTATGTTTTTCGTCAGAGCAAAAGTAAAACATCAAACCACCATATTAAAAATGAATTTATCTTTAAATATCATCAGCTCCTTCCCTGCCTGAAAGGTAAAGAATAACAGAGCCAGGGCTTTAAGAAAGGTAAAGAAGCTTTGATGAATAAAACACCAACAATTCTGTTGTCAACAGATGCTGAAAAGCATTTGACAGAGTAAGCCGACAATACACAGAATCAGTTTTGATGAAAACAGGAGTGGGACCAGATTGCATTAAGTATTTAAGGTCTCTGTACTATCATCCCTCTGTTAGAATTAAAGTGAACGCCTGTCTGTTGGAGCTCTAGCGGATAACAAATAGGACGAGGCAGGCTTGTGCGCTCAAGCCATTAATTTTCATTTTAAGCCTGGAAACACTGTCGCATGTAATTGGTCCAGAGCTGAGAATTGGCAAAAAAAAAAGCATCACAATCATAATCTCAAATAGGCTATCTTAATGACTACCTGATACAGATATTTGTCTTATAGAAAATGTTTGCATGACCCAAATGTTTCTTAATGTCACCACACAGTAAGGTGGGAGGTTTCATTTAAAGGAACAGTCCAGCCTTAAATAATTATTTACCAATGTTAAATACAAGATGTCTGCAATATAAGTCATTTACTCATTTGTAGCAGTTTTTCGTTTGCAGATACTTTATTACAGAAGCCCTTACTCTTTCACCTTCTTACTTTAATCGGAAAGAAGCAGGTGTGCAGTATCTCTGGGAGGTTACACTCCTGCAAGGCTGGTTACTCATAGGTATTTCAGTCAGTTCCAGGGCGTAAGATTCCAAACCGAACTTGCTGTAAATTTAAAAAGATGGAGATTAGTAAATTACATATACTGCAAAAAAGTATTCATTTACCATGTGTTTAGAAGTGCCGGATAGACATGCAAAAATACTGGTGCCTAAACTGTTCGTTTTTATTAATAACTTTTACATCACCAGTCGTCACTGCTCTTTTCCGCAAAATACAAAGGAACTGGAAGTGAAGAGGATCTCGGCAGCTGTCAAGATTAGAAGACATTGGGGTCGAAGGAGAAAGCTGGGGCAGCGCTAAAGCCTAAAAGTCTGATTGATGAGTACCTTCCCCTTGTCCCCTTCCTAATCACCCCTAGATTTAACAAGCCTTATAGTGCTCCTTTAAACTCACCAGTCTCAACCAATCATAGGGCTGCCAATCCTTTGACCTAATACATCAAATGCTATGTATGAGAACCCTTTGTTTCTTGCTTAAGTATTTCTCAGGCTTTCATTCACTTTAAAATTGCTATTTTGATGCTGCCATTTTCTAAGTAGCTGGTCCAATCCACAATGATATGGTGCCTGGCCACAGAGCAATCCACTTCATCACTGCTTGATTTGGAAGGGGGGTTAGATTTAGTTGAGTTTGCTCAGTATGGGACAGCACCTAAAGAACTACAACCAGATGTCCTCATTCTTTTATGTAAATTTTAGAAGTCTGGGATAACTTCATATGGCAAATATGATCAGCGTTAAAGCCATTTTGCTATAGGTAGGATACAGCTCCTCATACCCCTGAAGTTTTAGGGGGTCATTCCGGTAGGTCCGAATTTTCCATCCTGAATTCACTGATAGCGAACTCCCATTATAAAGTCGCGACGCGACAATTCTCCCATTATAAAATTGCGACCACGACAAAAAAATTGTCGCGGTCGGGACTTTATAATGGGAGTTCGCTATAAGTGAATTCGGGACGGAAAATTCGGACCTACTGGAATGACCCCTTATTGTCATCAAGATAAGAAGGTTTCGTTTGCTTTAAATCAAAAGAAGTTAAATATATTTTTGTCCTTACATGCTTCTTCTTTATCTACACAGCAGTCCATCTCATTTTATTGCTGTTATTCAGGATATCCCCATAGACTGACTCAGGCTATAAAATAAGAACAGAAAAAAAAATATTGCCTTCATCAGCGGTTATGGCTAATAATTATTATAGGACTGATGAAAACACATCTATATATTTACAGGATTGGTGAAATACACCTAGGTCATTATAGGATTGATAAAGACATTTATTACAATATGGTAGTTGGTCAAAAACAGGTCTAGATCATGAGAATCAGATAATAGAAAATATGTGTGTATACATATTCATAGCATCATAAGATAACTATATCTGCATCTTGTCTTACAAATGCAGTCTTTTAGTTACACATGTTTACCTTCTTATTTTGGCAGACCAAAATCATTTTGCAAAATGATCACTATGAAGTATCACCTACGTAATACGTAGTCTCTAATGACTACTCGTGATTACGTTCAAACAGCTGGTCTAATTTTGTCCCAATTCATCTCAGACTTCTATTTTGTTTGATTTGTCACAGTCCCGTTTCAGAAAGATTGTGTAATAAAGTAGAAATAAATCAGCGAAACCACTAATAAGCAGATTCAGCTTTATCAAGTGGAAAGGAGAATACAATACACAATCCATTTGTTAAATCACTTTTTTTCTGGTTTCTTAGGCTGTGTTGTTCAAGAATGAATGAACTGAGGTAAAAAGTAGAAAGTTGCTGTAACGGCATTTTTAGAAAGTCTCTCTGGCCTGCTAGAGTAGCACAGAATTGTCTGGTTAGTCAAAGCCTTAATAGGTCCCAATTTGGAACTTCCAATAAAAATTTGGGGGTCATTCTGTAAAGTGAGAATTTGACTATCGAATTCACAGACAGCGGATTCCCATTATAAAATTGCCACTGCTCCAATTTTTTTAAACTTCCAGTTTTGACATTTCCTTTGTAAAGTCGCAACTGCAACAAAATTGTCATTTTAAAGCCGTGACTGTGACTGTAGCAGTCTGTTGCGACTGTCTTTATCTGGCGAATTAGGACCTTTACACAACAATTCAGACTTTACAGAATGATCCCCTTGGTCTTTTTAATTTTCACCACATTCCCCTGTAACACATATTAGTATATCTGCATCTGATGGCACTGATACTAAAATGGGCCATGATATTTAAAGACTTACATCTGCTTCCACACCTCCGCCATTACCTCTTTTCTGTATTTCATCTAGCTGTGGCAGGTAAAGTAAAGCAGGTTTGACTGTCTTTGGGTAGACAGGAGGCATTGCTATTGCAATAGAGCAAGGCTACTTGATCATTGACATTATCTCCTGCCAGAAACCTGGGAACTGAGGAAAATGACCTGTTCCCTACCCATCCTGGATTTTTGATGTGCCAGGCAAGTGGAACTGAAGGAACAATAATTGGAATGTGCAAACATGAATTCAAGATTTAAAATTGTTACGGATCACGAGGGGGTTACCATGGGACTGGGTCGCCACAAGAGTCACTATAGCATACCCAGAATCCATAATGCCTGTAGAAGCACTAAGGCAAACTAAAGGAAAAACACATAGAGTTGCTGATGCAAGGTGCTACATCTCTAGAGGCACTAATGTGTACTGTGGCAAATTGCAGGTTAACACACAGGAAGATAGGTGGCACACCTCTGGAAGGTCTAAGGCGCACAGTGATACACAGGTGACTTGAAACACACAAGAACTTAGGGATCCTCTGTACCAAAGCGGGAGTTGACTCTGGTTAACATTGAGGTGTGGAGTCTAAGCAGGTCCTGGTCTTCACCCTGAAATCCCCACAAGGAGGTATGGCCTTTGTGGCAGGGGACCTCCTAGGTTGCAATCCTCAGGTTAACTCCCACACTGGTAGTAGCTGGAGAGACTCACGTGGGAACTCTGGCGGAGACCTGGATCAGCTGAGCTGTAACATAATAGGATCATACTGTTCCCGCGGCGTACCCCTTCTCTGTGCGCGCCCGGCACGTTTCGCGGCTTTTCACGTGACC